>LOEQ01010287.1:0-10099 GCA_001685075.1 Bramus lutescens | reverse complement strand
ATCACCCACGCTAGCCCTGGGTACAGCTGTGAACACTATCACCCACGCTAGCACAGCGAGCTAGGGAAATGGTGTTTTCTTTGTTTCGTTCTTAACTTTAGTCTGACCTGCTAAACGTGTTCTAGAATGGAAGTCAATGGGTGTCACTAACTAGCTTTTCAGTGATTTAGAACTCTGTTGAGTGCAGAAAGTTACCCTGAATGGACAGTGCTCACCGGTTGTGATATTGCAAACAGAGATCCAAAGACATATATTGACACAGACTATTTGAGGCCTAGAGAGAGACCTCCTTCCTTCCATTCCTATCCTGATTGACCACTGCAATCAACATATAGGACTTGTCGAAAGGATAAATTGCTGATCTGTGTGAGTCATGCAGCCTCTCAAAGAACTTTTATGTTAAAGAATCGTTACTTTACTTTCACTGGGCATTGGTGATGCACATCTTTAATCCCAGCACTCAGGAGGCAGAGGCAGGCAGATCTCTGAGTTGGAGGCCAGCCTGGTCTACAGAGTGAGTTCTAGGACAGCCAGGGCTACACAGAAAAATCCTTTCTCAAAAAACAAAACAAAACAAAAAACAACAACATCCCACAATAATAACAAATCATTATTTTCTTCTTCATTAAAAGAAACACTTGAGTCTCTCTGTGTGTGTATCCCGGAAGCTTGCTAACTCTAAGTGCTGGAGGACACAGAGAGCTTACTCATTAGACCCAAGGTATCCTGATATTTCACTATAGCATTGAAGGTCCATTAAGGAAAAGCTGTTGCCTACTAACCAAAAGAGTGGAGTCTGCCTCTTAGTGGAGACACACCATTGTCTTCTCCCTTAAGAGAATTGGGCTGGCCCATCACCTGTCCAAGAGACCACCCTTCAAGAAGGCAGGCCCACCTCAAGCTAAGGAAATAAGAATAGCTATTCCTTTAAGGAGATATTGCTTTTCTTTCTTAGTGATGCAGTCTCTTACAGACATGCAACTCCACAGCATACCTGTTTTTTCTGAATCACCCAGAAGGGCTCAGTTTTTCCATTATTCCGTCTCAGTTCTAAGCATGCTCTCCCTCTCACTGAGCATCCCTTGCTCACTCTCCTTCCTGACCCCAGGCTGGCTTAACTCAAAGGACGTGGCTCTTTCTTCCCATCTGCACTTCTTCTGGCAACTGCCAAGATTTACAACTTTCCCACCTTCAAGTTTTTCTTTGGAAATCTTTTGAAATCTAATAAAATTGTCCTGTATGGACAAGAACCCTTAAAGGAGACCCCAATTTTCTAATCAGTTGATCTCCCTGTAGTTTTCTACTGGGCTAAAGATCTCCCTCAAGTGTCTGAATTTGCATTTGAGAAGTCAGTTAGATCTAGCTCACATATAAACACGAGAAAAACAAACAAAAAGCTCTTATTTCATCTTTTACTCAAGCACATCCCCTCATGGCCTCTGCGCTGCAACTCTATCTACATCTCCTACTTCCTCTCCACCGTCCCGTTTTAAATCTTACTTTCTACTATCCCTCGGAAATCCTTCATCTTTAGTTAGCTGAGTCCTCGTCAGGCAGTCCCTGTTGAGAAAGACCCACCTCTGCAGTCCTTAGGTGCAAGCAACTACCCGCCGCCCGCCCGCCCCGCTTCCATCTCATTATTCTGTGTGCTTCAGGAGTGAATAATTTAGTTGTTTGTGATCTATCTCTAGGGACTGGAAGTTCCAGGTTGTCTTTTTGTGTGCTTATGTTTAATACTGTGTCTAGCACGATACATATGTTAAATAAAGGTTCATTTCTCTCTGGTACAGTTCATCCTCTGTAAGATGTAAAATTCATCAGTAAATGTTGTCTCAGTGCCTCAAATCACGCCCCAGAAACTCTTCCTACAGCATAACAGAAAATGGCAGCAGAATGCCATTGTCTCCCAGTGCCCTGGCCCAGGCTCACCTGCCTCCTTTCCATTACTGCAGAGCTCCGATCTGCTTCAGCCGGATCATCAGCTCCCCATTCTGTTGCATGGCGATGAGATCACTGCATCCACCTATACAGTCTTTACCAATGAAGACCCGAGGAACCTGCAGAAATGAGCAAGTCAGGACAGTTAAAGATCCTGTGACTAGTGTGATCACCCCACCCCCTACTGTCCACCATGGTAAGCTTCACAAGTGGCTTTACAACCTTCAGAAGAGTCTTTTAAGACTCTTAAGAGTAGAAATCATCACTAAAAAATATTACTAGGGCTAGGTTGTAGTTCAGAGGCATGGCCACTGAGCTTGAGTTGAATCCTGAGCCCCACGTGGAAAAAAGGTAAGAAAAGGTGTTTCAGGTTGGATGAGCTGGGCATTGACAGTTTTTTTCACTTTACAGACATAGGTCGGGAGCAAATTCTTATTGATGCAGTAAGAACAGCAGGTTATGCTCTGGCTTCCCTGATGTTGGAAAGACCCAAGACCTAAGATAATCTACTAAACCCCAGCAATCAGGGGCATTCTTCTTACTTAGTGCAGCTGGAAGGTTGATCCATGCTTGTTAAGTTATGCAACCCCCTGTTATTAAAACACAAGTGAGCTGTCCTCAACTAGAAGACAGTATTGTGCTGTTTTTGAGTCTCCTCCTTTAGTCCTTTGCCATTGGCAAACTGTCTGAATGCTGTAGTTCCGGGTCCATGGGCAAACTATCTGAACGCTGTAGCTCCAGGTCCTAAGGTACTGATTTGTTGTGGCTTGCTGGCTAGCTGATGTGGTCAATGTACTTGTGTAATAGATTCCTCTCAAGTCATTCCCACTTCATAGGACCTTGTTTAGACATAGAGGTGAAGGGACTCCCTAGGAGAGAGGAGCTGTCCTCACTATAATCTCCAAGCCTCACATGAAGGATGACTGACAAGGAAGAAAGGACTCTGCTTAGGTACCCAGTGATCAGGAAGAAAGAGGCCCTTGAACAAAAGGATCATACCTGATGGGGGAGGGGCACAGAAGGGTCATACTTGATGGGGGGCACACAGGATCATACCTGATGGGGTGGAGGTGGGAGGATGACAGGGTGAGAATGTTTTTCCAAGAATCCTATTTTCCTTAGAAAGTATAGAACGTCAAAGTGAGCTGTTTGGAACGGGAGAAGGATGCACAGAGAGGCTGGACTACTGTGGATAAACTCTAGTCATGTGTTTTGTCTTAGTTGTTTGTGTCATAGAAAAGGGGACCCAGGGAGAACCAGGATTTAAAAATTAGGAAGCTGATAACTAAACCAAAATCCTATGCCACATCCAAATTATGTGAGATCTGTCCTTTGCCTGACAATTAGAAAACGCACAGAACCCTCTCTGGCAGATGGGCCTGGCTGCTAGGGGAGGCAGGGGGCTGTGTGGGAGACTCTGGGAAGGAAGTGACACAATATTGCTTCCCTTAGCCACAGGAGCAAAGTGCAGAAAGATGAAGAACCCTAAAATTGCATGGAATGCTGGCTATTGCTTTAGAGCAAAGGAGGCCCCCTAGTATGAGGACTTTTCCGTCCCTATCTTCCCACGCTCGAGGGTGCTTGGTCATACCGATAACAGCAGAACCCCAGTGGTCCTGTTGAGGATGATGACTCATCAGATAAAATTCGTCCAAGCTTTAAACAAGGAAACTGTATTTATTCTTGAATGTCTGTATTTTCCAGAAGAGTCAAGCAATTTTCTATATTCCTATAGCTTTTTACATCTCCATTGTTCTTCCTGTGTGCGCAGAAGCCAAAGGCTGACACTGGGTGTCTTCCTGGGTCACTCTGTTTTTAAAAACTGAGGCAGATCTCCTGCTCCTGTGTCACCTGTGCTGGGGGTACAAACTGGTTTTTCCTATGCGGTTCTGGGGTTTACTCTAAACTGTGCTCCCCATGCTTGTGAGGTAAAAATGTTACACTGGAGGCTTGAGCTAATTCCAGTGGTAAGAATACCATGAAGAGCAAACATCAGTTCTCTCCTTGACTGGGACTCAGAATCCTGGAAGGTCTGGTTAAATGAGAGGCAGATTTCTTCTTTCAACCCCCAATTTTGAGATTCAGACAAAATGAGCTAAGCTCCAGGAGTCTGAATTTCTAAACATTTCCCAGGTCCCGGTCACCTTTCAATCCCTGGTCTACACAGAACACCCCAATTTCTCCCAGGGTTACTGAGCCCCCCCACCCCCACCACACACTCCGCTGTCCACCTCCCAGCCCCACAGAGTTGCCTGCCTGAGACAGGATCTGAACCGCCTATCCTGGCTGTTCCCTAGGATAGGTTTTTGTACACTCTGGCAAGAAGCCAGAAGGAACCATGTCTTCCACCCTCGCCCCACCCCCACAGTCCGTTGAGGAGGAGGAAGAAAAACATTTGTCACTTAAACCTCTGGCTCACCCCTCTCCTAGGAGGAAGTTGACTCAGCTACTGCTAGAGGAGGAAGAACCTTCACCCTAAAATCAAGTTCTGAGTTTTCCTGGAATGGGTCTCCCCAGCATTCTCCGCAACTCTAGGGTTCACTTCCTGTGTGTACAGAGGCCAAAAGCTGACAGTGTCTTCCTTGATTAGTCTACCTTTTTTTTTTTTTTATTAAAACGAGGAAGGGTCCTTGCTCCCAGGGCAGAGTTTAAAAGCAGGCTGTCGTTCTCGTGTATGCTTGGGAAGTAAATGCTTTATTCACGGAGCCATCTTCCCAGCACCCACTTCTCCAGTTCTGACCATTGTTGGCCAGGTTTCCTACTTTACACTTCTTCTGACTGCCATTCCCACCTGAATTCTGTGTGGTCTCAGACTGTCTCTCAGTTTCAGCTCAGACCCTGTCCCTCCTGCAGTCTCTCGTTTCTGTAAACATAGCTGCGTGTGCAGAGTCTGACGGACTGATTAGAGCTTCGCTGGCGGTGAAGCCTGTGGACTGTGGGTGTTTCAGGGCCTATTTTGCAATCTTGAATGACCTTTGGCCTACCTTGCTGTTTTAACTGGTTTTTTTTTTTTAATTGCTGTGAAGAGATACTATGACCATGCCAACGCTTCTAAGGAAAACATTTAACTGGAGTGGCTGGCTCAGAGGTTCATTTGTTGTCATCATGGTGGGGAGCATGGTGTGCAAGCAGACATGGTGCTAGAGTGGAAACTGCTACATCTTGCAGGCAACAGGAAGTGGACGCTTGAGTGAAACTTGAGAAGAGACCTCAAAGCCCACCCCCACATTGACAGACTTCCTCCAACAAGGCCACACCTACTCTGAAAAAGCTGCACCTCCTGAAAATGCAGCTCCTTTGGGGGAGGCATTTTCTTTCGGAACACACCTCAGTGTCACACCCAATAAACATCTTTGGAATGAAGTAACTTAACGAAACCATTCTGCTACGTGTCAGAGGGTAAGAATGCTATCTCACAGCATCCAAGGCCTATCTGCACAACTTTAACTCACTTCTTTGATGTGCCTCCTAAGGTTTTTAAAATTTGCCTTATTTGGCTCTCTTTTTTCTGCTTCTGCATTGGAACATGGAGGTAACCCAGTTCCATCCTCTCAGGCCATGCTCATTCACTTGACTCTAGGATAAGCCAGCTCCGTTGAGGGGAAAGCAGTTTTTGCACTGATAACCTCAGTGACCAGAATGGCCCTTCCAGGAGCCACATTCCAATAGCAGCCTGCGCACGTGCAGCACAAGCTGGTGTATGGGAGATCAGAGGCCTTCTCCAGGCCTCGGATCAAGCCCTTCTTACTGTAACCCTTAGTGTCCCTGTCATGCCCGCCTCCCAGCTCCATGAGACACCAGTCACTCTAGCATACTAAAGGCTGGACCTTATTTCTTGTCTTTTTCCTTCATCTTGGTGAGGCCCTTATGGTTCCATTTGAAACAGAAGCCTGCTGCATACACCCTGTCACCCCTTTCCTAATTTTCTTGCCACCTCCCAAACACACAATTCATTGTATTTTCTCCCACACAAAAGTGCACATTTTACAAAGTAGGAGTTTTTTCATGGCTGTATTTCCACTGTGCAGAAATGTCTGACACATTATAGATGCTGAAGAAAAACTAAGCCTCCTCACACAAAAATGAAGGCAATTTGCAGAAAGTTCCATCAAAAGCTCACGGAGAAAGGCGGAGCTCTGGAGCAGTGGCAGATAAAAGCCCCAGGGTAGGAGCCATAGAAAGCCATTCTTGCCAGACTAAAGACTGTTTCTGTGGTCAAGTCCCGCTCAACTCCTACAGTGTACCACTCCCCATAGGTCGGTCACACAGGGAGACTGAATAGTTAACCACACTCAAGTTCTCACTGCCCTAGAAGGTAAACACATCCCAACAGGATCAGGAAGCAGTGAGTTAGAAGCTTTTGTGCTTCCCTCAAAAGGATATATTTGGATTTGGACTAAAAAACCTATTTGGGCGGAGTATATATACAGGATCATAGATATGGCTCAATGTACAGCATGAGGGCCCTGAGTTCAGATTCTGAGAAGCCATGTAAAAATCAGGCATGACAGTGCACAATACTGGGAGATGGGTGGATCCCACGGGCTCACAGGCTTGGCAGCCTAACCAAAATGGCAAAGGTGCTGGTTCAGTGAAAGACCCTGCCTCAAAAAAACTAATGTGGAGAGTGATTGTAAAACATCCTGAGGTCAACTTCTAGTCGCCACACACTCACATATACACACATGAATTTACCACATGCATGCGAGCGCGCGCGCACACACACACACATCCCTTTTGAAATTTTAAACTTAAAAGGCTACTACAAAAGTGTTGCTTTACAAATCAGTGCAAACACCTGCTAAGATGGAAGAAGAAGATTGTTTTCCTCCAGAACAGTTGCTGCTCTGCAAAGGCAGCATCCTCGCTAATCCTGTGGTAGCTGGAACCACCTGCAGATCTTTCCCACTGTCACTGATGGCTGCCTCCACCTCTGCTCTTGGAAGACCACATAGGAGCGTGGTGTGAGCGCGGGATTGTCCGAAAAATTCCCAGGTGACTCCATTGGCCAGCGAGGTTTCTGCACGGGCCTGTAGGAGTGTTCCTGCTTCTCTGTTCTTTCCACTGTTTGTGTCTCTGCTCCAAGACTTCATCCCATAGCTATAAAATAGCGTACTCTTGGTCTGCAGATTTTTAAATACAGATTTTTGAATGAGACAATTTCCAAGGCTTTATACCTAGGTCAGAGAGAAAACCCTCTAAGTCACACTAAATCTCAAGTAGTAAATGGGTTTCTGCCGCCACTGCCCAATGATGTGCCCCTAGAAGGGATGCGAGTGAATTGGTGTGATGGCCATCAGGGGAGACTCCGTGTCTTTCCCTTTGACTATCTAAACACTGGGCCTCAAAACTAGTTTCCCCAGAAAACCTGGGCTGCAAAAGGCTGAAGTCCTGATGCCAGCGAGTGTAGGAACTTGCCTCACAAGAAGAGATTTCACAGTTCTGAGGTCCTTACGAGACCAGCTGTACCTGAGATAACCAATATGAGTCAATAGTGGGTGGGGACCTCACCTTAATCTGGCTTATACACCTCCTATCTGCAATATGAACCTAAGCCTTAGGCTGGGGAGAGGGCTCAGGTGGTGAACTGCTTGCCCATGAGAGTGAGGACCTTAGTTTTATCTCCCACAATCTACAGAAAAATCTGGGTGCAAGTCACAATATTGGGGAGACTGAGATAGGAGGACCCTCAGGGCTTTCTGGCCACCAGCCCAGTCTGTGAACTCCAAATTCAGTGAAGGATCCAGTCTCAAAAAGTGGTTATTGAGAGTGATCAAAAAAGTCACCCAAAATTAACTCTTGGCCTGTCTCACAAATGTGGATAGACACACACACATACCCTGAACTTTATGGACTTGGGTACACTCTTTGGGTATTCATCTTTCCAGTGAAACCTCACTGAATAAGTTGCTTTTCACTGTCATGTGTCCCTTTCATTGGTATTGGAGGCAGGTGGCCAAGGTTCTTGGCTTGTTGGGGCTGCCAGATCCTAGGCTTTGTCCCCCAACACTCCAGTAACAGTGAGACAAGCTCACCGTGCCAGCACCAGAGGCTGCTAGACTGGGCATCCCAGCAGCAGCCCGGGCACAAGGGAAGAGGAGGTTCTTAGGGAGCCACACAGTGTATTGCAGAGCAGGCTTCTGAAGTGCTACTCCAGCTATGCAGCCGGCCCCAGGAGGAAGGCAAGAAGCTGGCAGACTATTCCAAAAGCTAATGTGGCAACCGGGCCTGAGTAAAAGCAGGCCTGAAATAGCCTCTAATTAAGGCAGCACAAGGGGCAAATGGTGGAGCAGAGGGTTTCTTTTCGTAGTGGGTGGAGCTAGAGAAGGAGCAAACCAGGTGATAACGCCTAGAGAAAAGAAAATGAAGGCTCAGAAACGTACCAAGTGCAAACGGGGAAGAAGTGTGTTTGCTGCCAGCGTTCCTCAACAGAAAGCTGAAGGTCACACCCAGCCTCTCAGCTGCCCCCTGCCTTGTCAGATGAACACTGTCAGCTCAAAATAGTGCTTAAAACAAAGCCTGCAGAAGCACAGCTGACTGCCTCCAGCTGGCTGCCGAGCCCACCAAGCTGGCACCGCGCAGCACTGTGCTGTCCTCCAAGGCAGTCCTGCTGCTGTTGTCTGACCCGTGTCTGTCCTCAGGTTCCTCCCCCACACCCTGCAAAGCCCTCTAGATGCTGGGAAGGACAGTGTCCTGGCAGTGGCAACCTAGACAAGGCATGGATGTCTGCACTCTGAAAAGAACCAGCAACCCTTAAGCCTTTCTTAGCATTTGAACACACTCACTGTTCTCGCTCCGGTGAGCTGCTGTAAATAATCTTGAATCTCATTGGTGTTGTTGTTGGCTGTGATATCCACAAATTCCAGAAGCCCTTGTTTGAAAGGCAGTTGCCTGAGGATTTCCTGGGTCTTCTGGCAGTAGGGGCAGGTGGGCTTGATGAACACGACCACCTTTCCAGGCTGGATCTTGCCGTTAACAAATTCCTGAGCCATGCCGGTAGGCTGCAGCTTCCCCAGGAGGACCGCTCAGTAGAAGGTCCCGGTCTGGGTGTAAAAACGTGGCTTAGCCACAGCTTTCATTTAAAAAGGAACCTCCTTGGAGGAGGAGTTAGCAAGCAGGGATGATTCAGTTTTAAAGGGCCAGCCTCGAAGTCAATTCATTGCGGTATGATTCACCAGTTAGCAGGCCTAGGAATGCACACTCGATGTTTAATCCATAATAGCGAAGGCCAGGCTGTCTTTGTGCTCTCCACCTTTGGGAATGCCTGTCCAATAGCAGGGAACAAACCTAAATCATCCTCGAGGCTAGCAGAGACTGTACTGACCAGCTTCTGGGAGGAGGCCAGGACCTCTTAGAGCAAATTCTTTTTTTTTTCTCTTTTGGAGACATGATTGTTTTTAAAAACATAAACACAACCATTCAGGAATGCCATGGCACTTCATAGGAAGTGGGGTAGAAAGGTGATTGGGTCCCTGGAGGTTGCTTTGTTTACCCTAGAAGGTGAATGTTGTGTGGTTAGTGGAACTGGAACTTGACATGTAAAAACATGGCAGCAAAGCTACCTGGACTTCTGTGTCTGCCAAGTGTGTGCACAGTACTGAGGCCATACCGAACACTATGCCCCTTTCAATAAGGCAGATTGTGACTGCACTCTGCACAGGACCTACCTGGCACGCTAAGCCTTAGATACACCTGTCCCACCCCAACAGCCTTAGCATTGGTGACCTTTGAACAGCAAGCAGTTAGGTAAGAAAGCAATTTCCACAGAACCCCTGACTTCAAGCTCCACACAGAATGGGGATCCTTTCCTGCCTGACTTGTTTCCACAGTGAGTCAGTGAGCTACAGGAGGCAGGGCCAAGTTACATAAGCAGTTCAAAGAGAAAACTCCTATGGCCTAGATCACCTTTCCAAGGTTCACACATGCTGGTGGCTCAGGCACACACTGTGAGAAGAGAGAGGAAGATTGACTGCTGGAGGCTGCTTTCTTTGTCACTCTCATTGTTACCAAAATCAAATGGCAAAATAGTAGTCAAATGGCCAGATTCGGGGCCACTGAAGTGGTTCAGAAAAAGCTCTGTCCCACCAGACAAGTGTGGCAGGGCTGCATGACTGAGCTGGAGACCTCCCAGCTTTTAAAAATGTTTCAGAGCAGCCGCGAG
>LOEQ01010286.1:18048-37494 GCA_001685075.1 Bramus lutescens | reverse complement strand
CAAAGTGAGTTCCAGAACAGCCAGGACTGTTGTTACACAGAGAAACTCTGCCTCAGAAAAAATAAAGTAAAGACACTCTTTGCTTATCTTCCATTTACTTATACTTCCTAAGAGACAGACTCAGATTTTATTGGTAGCACCAACTATTCATGGCAGAGTACTATCTTTTTTAATTGAAAATTAATACAATGTATTCTGATTGTGGTTTCCCCTCCCCTATTTCCTCCCAGATTCTTCCCACCTATCTGACTCTGTACCTTCTCTCTTTCTCTTTTTTGGAAAACAGGCAAATAAAAAGAAAACAAACAGTAATGCTAAAAATAATGATAAAACAGCAACAAAACATAAGAAACACTCACAGGCATGACACACACAAGAACAAAATGTATGAAAACACATATCTAGAAACCAAAACATACAAGCACCAGTAAGATTTGTTTTAATGTCCAAAGAAAGCAATATGTAGCAAAAAAAAATGTATAGAACCACTCCTGTGTTTGCTTTGTATTGGCTGTCTACTGCGAGGCATGAGGCCTACCCTTCAGTGTGATTTATATATCGCGTGAGACACCATGGGAGAAACTGAATTTTCCTTTGTAAGTGGTTGTCAATTGGAGATAGCTTCTGGGTTAGGGGTGAGGGCTCGTGTCCCTTCCTGTCTCAGCAGTGTGACTCCATCTGGCTGAGAAATGTACAAGCTGTCAGAGTCCCTGTGGGCTCATCTGGGTGTCTGTCCCAATGGTGTTACATCTGGAAAATACTATATCCTTGATTTCATCCATCGCCTTTGGTCCTTCCAATCTTTTCACCTCCTCTTCTGCATAGTTCCTTAAGCTCAGAAGGGAGGGGTTTGATGAAGATGTTCCATTTGGGACAGAGTGTTCGAAAGTTAAAGTACTATCTAACACAACATTTTATACCCAGTCATTTTAGAAAGACCTGAGGTCTCTCATGGCTAATGAATCCACGCTCAGCAGGTACTGTCCTCTGATCTAAATCCATCCTCACCGGAGACTGGCCTCTAATCTAAATCATTGCCACCAGGCTCTGACCTCTCTCTAATCTAATTTGTTTGTAGAAAACATGAGAATCTCTTGCAGGTAATGGAAGGAGTCCTGGTCAGTTTATACAGAAGGAATTATCAGGACTCAGTTTCCAAAACAGGGAGTGGGGGTACAGGAATGGGAAAGACGTGTCTTACTAGTGTTCTACTACTGGAAACTAGAAGCTATGAAAAGAAAACAAGATAATCTACTGCAAATCAACCAGAAGAAAGAAGAGGTACCCACCTCCCCCACCTTGCCCCAGTGACTTTGACCCCTTGCCCCTGTGAGTGGAGGGTGGTATCGCTTCAACAACCTCAATCTTCTCTGTATTTTTAACTTGGTTATTTCTCTTGAGTGAACAGACATGATGAATGATTTTCCTTTTCTCTTCTAAACCCAACCTTCTCCCTCTCCCTTTTATTAGATAAAAAGGCCATGTGAAGTGCTTTTTTCCCTGTTTGGTATATCTTTACAATTGATAGCCCCCTTATTACTGCCCTCAGTATCTTATTATTCATTTCACTGTCAGATAGGACCTTGTTGCTGCCAAAACACTGAGGATTTCAAAGTCCTTATCTGAAATGAAGTGTCTACTACATTTGACATTCTGTCCTGAAAATTCTTTACTCTGATTTTCCAGGGTCGGACTGTTCCTAGGACTACACAAACCACACACAGTTCATGCTCGAGATTTGCATTTGTCATGTTTCCCCAAGCTTTTCCTGATCGATTTTTATAGCTTCAACTATTGCCTGTTTACTGATGACTCCCAGTCCTACCTCCAGTCTCAACCTGCCCCCTGATCTTCTTACCTATGTATCCAACTGCCCCTTCAGAACAGCACCTGGATGTCCTCAGGCATCGCAAAGGCAACATGTTGAAAACTGAACTCATCTTCTTCTTAAGCTGATACCTTCTCAGTTCTTCTTTGTCTCCCTTGCTGTCTTGGCTCTTTAATCAGTCATGCAAGTTAGGAATCCCCTTTGATTCTTCGCACTCCTTCATTCCACAGATAAAACCTACAGATTAAGCTCTTTAAATAGAGCTTGCATTTGTCCACTTCTGCTTTAGGTTTGCTGTCTCCACCCTCTTTGTTGTAGGCCTTTATCATCTGTCCTAGGACTTCTGGGAAAATTAACTTACATTCTTGGCTTAGTTCTCCCTACATGTGGTTATATGCCCTACCTTTTAGAAGTAGATGTTATTAATTTTTGTTTTATGTTCCTGAGTGTTTCCCTGAATGCATGTATATGCAACACATGGGTGCACTTTTCTAGTTAGAGAGGGCATCAGATACCCTAGCATTGGAGATGCAGGCACTTGTGAGCTATCATGTGGGACCTGGGAACCATGCCTAGGTTCTCGGCAAGAACAGTGAGTATTTTAGAAACAACTCTCAGGTCTTGGGTTCTACCTTGTTCAGATAAAGACATTACCACCTCATTCTTCCCTGTAAGAATTTCAGTGCCACATACAGGATTGAATGTTAAGTTTTCACCATGATTTGGTCCTTGATTACTTTTTTCCAAGTTCCCCTTTTTTAATGATACTCTACAAAATCTAGCAAAAACCAGAATCGCTTGTGGTTTTATGAGAGCAGCATGTCATTTGAGAATGGCTCATTGTTCCATAGAACCAGAATGGCCTTCATCCCCAGACCTCGGCTAGGGCCAATTTTCCTCCACAATCCAACTGAGAAGGTTTTTTATATTTTTTAAAGAGGAAGTTCACCCAATTTTTAGACCATGTCCTACACCTCTTTTTTTTTGATATAACCACCATAGCTTCTGCATATCTCTAACTTGCTACTCTACATATTGTGTCATACATGTTTTTATAACTTACATCTTAGCCATATCTTCAGGCCAGGGAACAAATGTGCCTCATTTGTTTTTACTTTCTACTCTTTAGCTCAAGAAGTGGACTCACTAAACAAATGCTGGATGACTGCATGAAAGAATAAACAAGGCTGATGTATTTGGAACAGGATGCAGGGCAAAGGCTTAGGAGAGTATTCATGTGTAATCAGGGCTAGGTAACTGGCTTGATTGGGCTGCTAGCTGGTAAGGAAGGATAAGCAGAAAGCTCCACTTTGTACATGGCAGTACAGAGCATACTCGTGAGAACAATGGTTAAGGGGATTTGAGTCTGGCCTTGAGGACATATGGCTTTTTAGATGCTTCTTGCAGTCCTGTAATGCATTCTCCAGCTCATTTCCCAACGGTAGGAAAGGTTTTAGAGTACTTAAAAAACATTTTTTAAGAAATCTGCCATAGTAATTTATTACAAATACCCAAGCTTTGGTAAGATAGCCATAAAGGTGCAACAACGGCACTGATATCTAGGTGGTAACCAGCACCTGTCTGGTTTGACTTAAGGCCCACAGGAGTGAAATCGCGCATGTTACAGGAAAGTTAGCCAATTACCCGGGGATACTGAAGCTATTGATCTCAGAGGAGAACCTACAACAGCGACCTTAAGAAGCCACCATAATTCCTAAATACTTGTCCTTGTATTCACAGATAAGTTTAACTCTCATCATGCATCAGAGAAGCTTCTATTTGCAGCACATGGGAAGATTCCCTTTCTCATCACAGAAAGTCTCAATGGTCAAAATGCAGAGAACAGTTAATCATGGGGCATCCAGCCCAAATGGATACATTTAGAGTATAACCCCACACCTAAGCCTCAGGGAAGATTATGAGAGAGGGCCATAGGACCAAGAAGACAAGTATGTGATCGTGTCTCTGAGAAATGACATGGAACGTATACCTCAACAACATGGCTGCTTAAAGAAGACCTGCATGGTGACAGCATCACCAATAGGTACGCTGAAGAGGAGGGAGAAAATCGCACAGGGTCCATCCCTAGACAAAGAGCTACAGGCAGCTAATGACTGTAGAGAGAGGGAGAATTAGTGTTCCCTAGGGATGGGTCCCTAATTGTTCTTCTAATAACCATGTAGTCATCCCTGGAGTCATGTATACACAAACAACTCTAAACAGACTCAGCAGGTTGTATTTATATATGTATGCATTTGTGTATACATGATAATACTAATTGGGGGTGAGGATTTGTGAATTTGATAGTGAATGACGGGGAATGTAGGAAGGAGAAGGGTGGGAAAGAGGTGAGGGATGAGGAAATGATGCAATTATGTTTAGTTTTTAAAAGTTACAAACAGCAAATCCATGCTAATAGTTGAATTCTGAGATTTTCTATATCAGTTATATATTCGCTTTGTTTTTTTTCTTTTATAAGTCATTACATCAGTTTTAGACTGATGAAGTTAAGGAATATATGTGTGTATGTTGTGTGTATGTGTGTGTATGCATGTGGGTATGCATGTGTGTGTATGTGTGTATGCGTGTGGGTATGCATGTGTGTGTATGTGTGTGTATGTATGTATGTATGTATGCATGCATGCATGCATGCATGTATGTGTGTATGTTTGTGTTTGTGTGTATGTATATGTGTGTATGCGTGTGTATGCGTGTATATTTGTGTGTATGTATGTGTGTATATGTGTATGTGTGTATGTATGTGTGTGCATGTGTGTGTATGTGTGTATGCATGTGTGTATGTTTGTGTATGTATGTGTGTATGTGTATGCATGTGTGTATACATGTGTATATGTATGTGTGTATATGTGTGCATGTATGAGTGTGTGTGTATGTGTGTGTGTGTGTGTGTGTGTGTGTTTGGTGCTGGGGATTGAAGCTAGGGATTCGTGCACACTAGGCAAGTGTCAGTGGTCCTATCGCTGAGCTACATCTTCAGTCTAAAGGTATTTTATTTGTTTTCAGGCTTTATAGTGTTTAGACACTGAATTTTTGAAATGTGAAGGAATAAGAGAAAAACATTATTTCTAAGCTCCATCATGTTGTTTATTTAATTAGCTCAAATAATAAAGTGTGTAATACTAAGACTAAAGAATCATGGAAAAAGCATCCCTAACAGAGAACTGAACCTCCTTCCTCTTTTCTTTCCATGTCTGCATACCAATGCAACCTGCTGGGTCTTAATGCCATATGCTCTCTGTTGCCTGAGTCAAAAGTTACAGTCACATTGCCAGACATTAAACCTATTACCTAAGGCCTGCACAGCTGAATAGACTGATTAGTAACCACCCAGCGACTGCTGTGGCTTTGCCCTTTCTGTAGCTAGATTTGGACTGATATTACCAAATAGTTTCCAGGTCTCTGCTTCTCACAGTAGATGTTTGTCACACAATGAAAGGCACCATCAGAAACCTCTGTTGGGTAAGAGTGCCCGGGATCCTGTTTGTTGTCCTGAATAAACATGGGAAAAATAAGGCTCCATTCCTGCCCATCAAAAGAAACACCTGCTTTGCTAATCAGGGAGGACTTTTTAGTCAATACGGATGCGCACCATTTGGAAAGAGCTTATAGAGTCACAATAACAGCCTGTTCTCTTTCAATCCCTTGACAGACGTAAGAGGCTTTCTAAACTTCAGTTTCACTTGTGACAAGTAGAGTTCCCAGAAGCAGGTTTGCTATGTCTGCAGTAGAATCCTGAGCACAAAGCAATGAGATGTCAAGGTCTCACTGAAATGATCATACCAACTCCTTGCAAGTATTCTTGAGTGTATGTGGACACAGTTTAGTTGAGCACCAGAGGATAAAATTCTTGCACTAAAATTCTTGAGGTTCTAATACTACTGTTTCTTGTGGTTTTTTTTTGCTGTTATTTTAAGAAAAATCCCCCTTTTTTGGCTTATCTCATAAAATAAACATGAAGCAAAATATGAGAAACAATAGAATTTTAGTGTTTCACTACGTGAAACCTTAGAAATATTATACAATGTCAGTGTCATCATGAGAGATGGTCTGAGTGAGGTACAAGTGCTCAAGCTGCTGCTAAGGAGTGATCATGCCCATGATCAGTGCCTGAGTTTGGAGATCCTGTGCAGAGGGTCAATTGGAAAGCTGACCTCATCAACTCTGTATTTTATGGAAAACGACGAATGCTCCTGGAAGCCAACTTCATTGAATTCATGAGAGATTGAGCACGGGTTTCTGCCCTCAGGAATCAGCTGACTTCATCAGTGGGAGATGCACATGGTTTGCCCTCAAAACGGTGTACATTAGGAAGAAAGTCATCTGTGTATGATTGCTATATGAATCTCATACGTGAAATATCAAATCACTTAATATTTAATGCCATGCTTAAATCTTCTCTTGTAAATTAAAGATAGCTTTTGCTAGAACTAATTCTAAATCAGTATCCTACTGCTAGTGGTTCAAAGACTCTTTGTCTGTGTGTGTGGTTTTCAAATTCCAGGACTATTAGTATAAACCAACTACCATTGTGACAGCAGACACATGTAATGATGATCATGTGGGAAGGTCATCCCCTGGTTTTAATTGGAAGAATGCTCCAAGCTTTTGGAAGACATTTCCTTTTTAGTCTGTTGGAGCCCTGATGCTGAAAGAGAGAAGCACACACTCTTCCTCCAGAGTACTAATTGAAGACACATTATGTAAACACAAATAAGTAAACATTTTCTAAAAGAGATTAAAAAATGCATGCTGTGCCAATTTTCTGTGAGTTTGGTGACAATTGGCTTGCTTTTGTGACCCACTATGATCCTGGGATAGTTCATTTTTTTTGTTTGTTTTTGGATTTTTGAATTTTTTCTCTCCTGAACTATCTGAGCCTGTATTTCTAAGCATGGAGCTTTCTAAAATAGAACAAGCACTCTACAGTGGTATATTTCTTATGGAAGAGATTAGTGGACAGTACACTACAACTTAACATCTGCTATGCCAAAACATGGCCAAGTTTCAGGATGATTGTTCAGAACTTAGATGCTCTCCACCATGGCTCCTGGCTCTCACTTCTCAGAGAGTTATTGTCACCAGTCACATAAAAAGATGATGTGGCTGAGTGGCGGTGGTGGTGCACACCTTTAATCCCAGCACTTGAGAGGCAGAGGCAGGTGATTTCTGTGAGTTTGAGGCCAGCCTGGTCTATAGAGCAAGTTCCAGGACAGACGAGGATGCATAGAGAAACCCTGTCTTGAACATCTCCCCCCTTCAACTAGCAAAAAATAAAAAAAATAAAAGAAAGGAAGGGCCGGGTGGTGGTAGTACACACCTTTAATAGCAGCACTCAGGAGGCAGAGGCAGGCAGGTTCGAGTCCAGCCTGCTCTACAAGAGCTAGTTCAGGATGGGCTCCAAAAGCTACAGAGAAACCTTGTCTGGAAAAACAAAAAACAAAAAGCAAAAAAACAAACAACAAACAAACAAAAATAAATAAAAAACAAAAAAAGAAGGAAGGAAGGAAGGAAAGAAAGAAAGAAAGAAATGTAATGTGAATCTCTCAGCAGAGCATAGAGAATACCACTGTCTTAATGACTTTGGGGTACCTGTGAAGAGCTGGGGCCCAGGAAAGATGAAGACAGCTAGATAAATAAACAGGATCAAACATAAACTGCAGCTCCAGCTCACTAGCCAACCGACTAAATGTGTTCTGGGTTGTAAGGGGAAACCAAGAAAGCACAGGTAGAGAGAATCAAGATCTAATGGGAAGGTAAACTGGGGTACTCTCCATCTGAATAGGATGCACCCACGCAGGGGTTGACGAACGAGCTAGCATTCTAGAGGCGGTGTGTCTGTTTCTCCGAAACGGAAGCATTTCTTCCGAGAGGCAGGTGGGAGACACGGCTAACACGAGGAAGCTTCCGGATTCTCAAGTCCCAGCCCGGGAGGTTATATTCAGCAGTAACAAGTGCTGGGAAGAGGGGACTCTGGTAGAGCTGCCAGTCCGTTGACCAAGGACTCTGGGAATGCTGCTTCTGTGGTTTATTGCCCTGGGTTGGACTTTTCAGCGATGTAGATACCTTCGAACCACAACTTCCTGTGACTAACCTTTCCCTGATGTTTCTGAAGGTGATCTTAATAAACTCAGTGTGGTTTCTGGTGGAAGAGACACATGAAGTCTGCTGGAGAAGGAAGCCCTCTTCAGACATCCACGTCTTTCCGGCTGCACCCACCCAAGATTCTGGGTTTACCATGTCTGAACACTAACTTCTAGCACTTCATTTCACAAAGCGGATAGTCATAGCAACTTTTGACATATTTTTTTCCTTTTGACATAATTTTTCTCATGTAAAATAACACAGACAATACATTAAAGGTATAAGATCAAAACAACAAAACTAAACCCAGCAACCCCAATCTACAAAACTCTGAATGCCATTACAAATACCTCATGGAAATGGCATCCACAATTGCCCTGCAGAAATTCCTTGTGCCGGCCCATCGTGATAGTGAATGTGTCTACTACTTCATAGCCATAGTTTTTGGCAGCTTTCAGAATGCTCAGATTTTCTTTATATAAGTTTCGTACTTCACTCTGTATTATCAAGCAAGAGACATAGGATTTTGATTAACAAACAATTATTTTGTGATTTAGTAACTCAGACATTATATAAATTTCACCTTCTTTTACCGAGATTGGTTATATTGAGAGATACATTTCAAATCAAATTTTAAAATAAAATGTGCCCTTTTCTGCTTATGTGTATGTGACACGGTAATGAATGAATGTCTTCCTTACCTAAAACAATTAAGTTCATGGCTTGTAAACGTATTTAAAATTCCCAAATTGAAAAGTGGTGGTTCACATACCACAAAGTAGACCCTCCATTTGCTGGGTTCTTATTTAATGAAGACACTTGAATATTTACTGGCCCCTGAGTTTCGCTTACCTTCTTGCTAAGGGACAGAATGGACAGGTACATAGTGTGTGGTCTGTGCTTGGAAAACTCAGCACTCTGAATGGAGAAGTGGGTATATCCATAATTAGTAACCCTTTAGAAGGGAAAAATATGCCAGGAGGAACTACTGCCAGGAGAAGGGGAGCAAGTGGACCATGGCACAGAAGATTCCAGAATAGTTTTGAGTGAGGTTTACTCAAAACTTGGACATGGAGGAGGAGTATGTTTTGGGGAAAGCAGCAAAATTGGGCAGGGGTTCCATCTGTTTCCTCTCCGGATCATATTCCTCTCACCTTGCCTGCTGTGTTGCTGGCAATGACTGAATATAACTGAGTTCTAGCTCAGGTTCACTCTGTCAGAGAGGGACAGCATCACCAATTGTTCTATCTCCAAGACCTTCCCATGGCCTGGTTACGTTTCTCAAAACAGGCCTGCAATCTGAGCCTCCCCTCCCCAGTGCAGCCTGCCTGCTCTCCTTTCAGATCAGACGCCATGTCAAATACTACCGTCAGTACATTGACCACTCAGTAGACGAGTGGTCAAAACTGAATGACATTCCTCCAACTGCATTGCGAACGCATCCTGCCTGCTATTAACGCTTCTTTTTTACCATTCAACCATTTCTCCAGCAATCCTTTCATTCTGTCAAGCCTCTTGTGAAGAGGCTGTAGAGGCTCTTGGAAGACCCTCCCAGCTAACACAGGGAAGGAATCACTCTCCCTTCCCCATTTATAATAGGAATAGGAATATAATACATAATATTATAGGAATATAATAGGTAATAGGAATGTTTGATGTTTTCTTCATTAGAAAAAGGCAAATAATTGCTTTCATTTGCTAAGCCAAAAGCAAGATAAAAGAAGTGGTGCACATTATGGTTTCTTTTTTTTTGTTGTTGTTGTTGTCTCTGCTGGGCTTGCATGCTCCTGAAGAAGAGTGTTTTCTTTATGATAAAGTCAGTGAATAGAAAGACCTCTTAAAGAGGCAGACCCAGAGAAAATGACACTTAAGTTAACACTTGATGGGTCTGAGGAAGTTACCAAGATGAGAAGGTATGGGATTATATGATCCATGAAGGGGAAACATTGATCTAAAGGTTTAGGAGTCACTGAGAGAATGGCATGCATGGTGTGTGAGTGTGTGTGTGCGTGTGTGTGTGTGTGTACAACCCTGTCCTCATTTANGTGTGTGTGTGTGTGTGTGTGTACAACCCTGTCCTCATTTACGTATACATCCATGCCCTGGTGAGAAGGGACGAGTCTACAAAGGAGGTCAAAGGTCCCTCTTGGACAGCTATGAGTGTCAACGATGCACTGTCTTCCCTTGCTGTGGCTGCTTTCTCCTTTCTATTCTTTGCCTCTCTTTTCCCCACCTTTTGACCTCACTCCGTTTATAAAGACGGATGAACTATCGCACAGCTCTGGGGCAGGTGAAATCTTAACACAGATCTATAATACAGCAAATGCAGGAGATAAATTCTGGGAAGCTAACAACCTAGGTGTAAGTGAGGGTCACAAGTATCAGATGCTGTGAGGAACACTGTAAGAACAGAAGTATATGTGGTGCTAACTGAGTCTCCGGAATGAATTGCAGCCCTGACTGGAAGCATTTGAAGGACACTAAAATGATTCCAGCTCCTAATTCACAGCAAAAAAAACTATCAAGGCTCCCCCCTCCTGATTCCCAGTTGTCCTAAATCTTTCTGTTCCCTAGAGGTTGATATCCCAACTTACTTTAAGTTAACCAAAGCCAAGATGGCCTCACTGTGATGAATTTGGAGTTTTGATCACGGCTCTCCTGTGTTGTAGATAATTGGCATTCAGGAAGGCAAGTTTCCAGTAAGGTGGGGGGGAGGGAATCCCACTCCACGCTTGGAAAAGCTAGAGCGGCTCAATACAGAGACAAAAGGCAATGTCTTTGTTTGTTTTGTGAGATAAGGTTTCTCTGTGTAACAGACTCAGCTGTCCTGGAACTAGCTCTTGTAGACCAGGATGGCCTTGAACTCACAAAGATCTGACTGCCTCTGTTTCCCCAAGTGCTGGAACTAAAGGCATGGGTGCCACTACTGCCCAGACAACAAAATGCAATCTTAACCTCCTTACGTATTAAATGGACATTCTGCCTTGAACCACAACTCTGCACTTGCATATAAACTTGACTTGTCTCTGTGCTGGAGTAAGGTTCTCTAACCTACAAGTGTCATTCTTTTCTGTTCTATTTTTTATACTTAGTGGTAAGACAAATTTACTGTCTTTAAGAACTGGCCAGAGTCAGGTTAGTGGTGGTGCACAAACTTTAATCCCAGCATTCAGGAGGGAGAGGCACGAGGATCTCTGTGAGTTCGAGGCCAGCCTGGTCTACAGAGCAAGTTCCAGGATAGTCAGGACTACACAGAGAAACCCTGTCTCTAAAAAAGCAAGCAAACAAACAAACAACAAACAAACAAAAAATATGACCAGAGGCATTTAATACCTTTCATTTGTGGATATTCAACTGACATAAAAAGTTATAGCACTCATACACATGTATAATCAGATACTGTTTCCCAAAAGATTCACTGATATTGACAATTTCATTTGTGGTTTCAGCGTGGATCTGAAGAGAAGTCTCTTATTATAAACTCCAAAGGTGAACACACAAGTTCTCTTGTCTGTGAGTCTAGTGTTATTTCCCATAGCTTGTTTTTTTTTTCCTTCCTTGAACTGGGTGCATTATTTGTAGCAGATGAATGAACTATGGTCTCCGGGTCTGCAGGAACTGTTAGGATATATTTGTAATCATATTTCATAAGTATATGATTTTTATTTGTATGAAGGCTGGCGAGTATTGTAGAAGGCCTCTTGGCATTCTGCGTTTCCTATCAGGGATTCATCAATTCATGCAGCCTGGGAGAAATGGCTTACCTGTGTTAGGAAATGCACCCCATCCACTGGCAGATGAAATCCAATCCCCAAAGTTTTGATGATCACTAGGATATTGAGCAAGTTTTCCCTGAAGGAAATGATCAGAACATTAAAATTAAAAACTTCAGCTGCATTTCTATGCATTTGTTATTTATAAAAATATATATGTAGAATCAATTTAGAATGTGATCATTTGCATATAGGATTAAACTCCTATTTTATTTACTTGTTATATATTAAGACTTTCTGTAGATAGAATTTTGTATGTTAATAGACATTATTCAATAATAATGATTAATAATAATAATGTCTTAAATACATTAATCATTTTGTTTCATCCGAGTCACTTATATAGCAATGAGACTGTATTAGGCATTGTTCTTATTACTTTCAATATATACGTATGTTTGTTCTGAGACAAGGACTTAGTCTGTAGTCACTGCTGAATTTGAATTTACTATCCTCTTACATTAGCCTCCTAAACATTTGAATTACAGGTATCTACTACCACACCTGACTAGTACATAGGTTTTGATCTGGAGTACTTTAAAATTAGGATGCTAAGCATCCCTGATTGAGTATAAAATTATTTTGAAATATAAGATTTGCCTTTAAATTTCTAATTTTAAATTCTGCTTCTGCCCTCTAAATAAGCCCTGGATGAAGCTTGGTTAAATGCACGATACTTTCAAAGAAAAGAAGAAGACATGGATGACGGTGGCTACAGAGTTACCTCTTTAAAACTTTGTGAATAATTTGCAGGTGATTGGAATTGAGCCACTGAACACCACCAACAACCAATACTGTCTGGTCAGTATTCTCTAGGGGATGTGATCTGAAATCCAGAAAGAAAAAACAACACGTGTTGCTTTAGAACAGATGGTAAACATTTTAACCGGATTGCCTCACATTTCAATGAACCATGCCTGGCTTCCTGATCACAAGGCTTCCTTGTCATTTGCAGCGTGTTGTCAGCCACATTAGCGGATATCAAAGCTTTTCAGCACATTTGATATACAGCGTGCAATTATGACTGCACAATGGTGGCATTTTGCCATGCATAGTAGCGCTATTGTACCTTTGCAAGAGATGCTCAAGCGCTTTCTCAAATGTTGGTCTCAGTGAAGGGCTTATCCAGAACTGGGGGTAGTAGGAGTAGCTGATCAAAGTCT
The DNA here is from genome assembly GCA_001685075.1 of Bramus lutescens. Classification (NCBI taxonomy): domain Eukaryota; kingdom Metazoa; phylum Chordata; class Mammalia; order Rodentia; family Cricetidae; genus Bramus; species Bramus lutescens. The sequence goes on along the minus strand of LOEQ01010286.1, from coordinate 24,628 downwards.
TCCCCCCATTGACATCGGGATACAGTTTAGTGCCGTGCACTTTCTGCCACTCCTGCAGGGTTTCGTTCAGTCTCTCAATAAGATAGTACATCATTCCTCTGTTGGTGGAATCGCCAATGAAAAGAATCTGTAGAGAAAGCACGTTTATTGTCAAGTCGTATGTTTACCTGGTATATAATACGATGCACATAAAATCACAAATCTAATTGAAGGATAGCCCTTCAACCTTTAGAAACATCCTTGATCTTTCCTATTGTAATCTCCCCAAACTGTTCTTTTATTTCTTTCATATTGTTCGCAATGATATCATCTCCTGTTCCACTAATTAGTGTGTTTAACTTCTTCTTCATTTTATTTTCAATCTTTCTCTCTCTTTTATATCCATCACTTTATGTATATTCATCTAAGCAGGTAACAAGTCTTACTGATGTAAAGATCCATGGAATATTGCAAAACTCTAGGGATATTTAGGATTTTCAGCCTTTGTTCAATAGATCTGCAAACTGAGAACCCACAGAAGTAGCTCCATAGACGTTATGCTATTACTTAATAAAGAAACATGGAATGGGGATCGTTTTGAACAATATATCATGATCCACTTTGCATGGCCCAGTGGCATTTGTTTTCCAGTGAAGTCTGTCCCACGCCAGCACAGCCCAGCTTCAGGCTAGCTCTGCCTCAAAGCTGTGCTGTTGCAAACTCGCCACTCACATCTTCTTTCTTGCATTCTGATTCATTCAACATTATCTTATTTGCTGCCCCAAACTGTGTTCATTTACCGTTCCCTACAGAGTCAGTTCTGAAGTATTTAGGTTCAGCTAACAGTTACTGAGATTTTATTGCCGAATAGTCTCTGTTATGTGGAGATTGCCAGAGATGGGCAATCTGAGACTTGGGAAGACTGGTGTCATAAATCTAGTAAATGGTGAACACAAGACCCAAACCAGGTTCTCTGAGTTCAAGTGCAGGCCCAGCTTCTCATCGCATCTCCTCATATCAGAGGGACAGACTCGGGCTTTCTCGGGGAACATGATTGGTGCTCTCCAACATCTGTTTTGCCCTTGTATTAATCCACCTGCCTTGAGAGTCCCTTGCTGTACAGTCAGACCTGGCAGCCATTGGAAATGACATAAACGACGCTCCCACCAAAGGCCTCCCCTAGTGCCCCAGCTACAGTGACTCACTCTGTGTTCTGATTCCATTATGTTTTAGGTTCATTACAGATTTTATCAAAGGCTACATGATGTCATGGCTACTTGCATCTTTGTCCTTCCCGCATATCTTATTAAAAAGTATTTGGAAAGATAAGTTTCGAACTCTGTTTTCCCTCACAGTGCTGAACATACATGTGAAAAGTACTTAGTGAATTGAAGGCAATAGGGTCCTTCACTGTAGACAATTCCTTTGAATGCTTTGGATGAGGTTTAACTCATTCTTCATTTTTTTTTCTCCTTGAGATTTGTTTTTTTTTTCCTCAGTGATGCACATATTTCCCCTGTTAGAATCATAACAGTGTGCACTGCCCTCACTTCTCATTTCCCCCATCCACAGTGAATTTAGTAAGACTCTGAAAAGGCTTATAATTCTCACAGTATGCTAGAGATTCTCCATGAGGGAGCCTAGAAAGCTACACCAATTAGCCTTCAGTTATGATACGGTTGTCATAAAGATGGCAGCTAAACAGAAGAACATGGCAGACCCCTCACTAATGGGCCTGGTCAAATTCCATTGGGGTGATATGATTCTAGCACAATAAAATAGTAAAATAAATCAAATCGATCCTTGCAGGCTTTGCCTTTGATTTTACAGTCTAGATTTTTAATTTTTAAAGATGATTTTTTTTAGTGGCAGAGACTGAACCCTAGTCGTCACTCAGACTAGGCTAGAATTCTGTCACTGAACTGTCTCCAGTCCTTTCGTTACCTTCTCTTTTGAGACAGCATCTAAGTTGTCCAGGTTGTCCTTGAACTTGCTCTGTAGCCTAGACAGGTCTCGAGGTTGTGAACCTCTTGATTCAGACTCACAAATAGCTGGGATTGCAGGTTTGTGACAAGTGGTTAAGGAGAATTCTTATATTTCAAGAAGAAAACTCCTCAAGAAGTAGCGACCACTCATGTACTCCTCTGTTAGTTTATTGGACTGTTTACCACAGACAGAGTGTCTTCAAAGACAGAAATTCATCTGTGTACATTGCTGGAAGCCAGAAATACGCATGCAAAGGGTTGGCAGGGCTGCTTCCTTCTGGGGGACTCTTCTGCTGGTCAACGGTGCTCTTCTCTGTCTTCCCATGGTTTTCCTCTGTGCATCCATGTCCTACTTGACTACGAAGACTTTGATCCTGCTGGATTTGGTAGACCACCCATCTGACCTCATTTTATGCCTTTCGCCTCTCCAATGGCCTTATGTCTGAACTCTCTGGGTAGCCAGGGGTTAAATATGAATTTGATGGGGATGATACAAGTCCACCCAGAACACTAAGCTAAGAAGAATTAATATGGAACTTTTGTTTTTATAATTTAAAATTTCAGTAAAGTCCAAACTGGCCTCTAACTCACAAACCTCCTGCCTCACCTTTCAAATGCCAGTTAAATATACTAAAGAGCTCTCATTGCTTCTTTTCATTGACATAGTGAAGTTAGTATTCCCCAGGCAGTGAGCCATGTACTAGGTATTTCAAACACTGGGTGTCTCTACTGTGGACTACAGGGAGATATGGAAGTTTAGAGAAGTTAAAGAAATTGCTTATTACAAGAATAGTGCCCACACATCTAGATTTTCAGTCTTTCCATGGGGTTATAACTAAAGCCAACCAAAGCACATGGGAACCAAATTAGCCTTGTTTCAAAATTCCTAGGTACTGTTCTTTACTAATCAGATAATATTGTAAGTAAATAGGGTTCATTTCCATCTGTTTAAAATGGAGGTCATAACAGCACCAGAAGGCTTAGGTGAGATGTCAAGTACTTATTATTGGTGGTCTGAGAGTGTAATACGAATGTATGTTGGCATCAAAGTATGAGAAAGATGGGCAGCATTTTTTGTCTGTTTGTTTCCAGTGCACATTGAAACTCATTAGCACACAGATAAACATGGTAGAAGTTAGAAGTTTCAAAGCCTCAGCAGGCTTTCTTCATCCCCATCAAGCCAGCTACCACAGAATGCAGCAAGCCTGAAAACCAAAGCTCTGGCTGGAGGAGTGAAGCAATGACACCCCTTTCTCACTCTGAGCGCTCCCGCCAGGGCACTGAGGCTCCATAGTGGATAGGTGGCCAGTGAGAGCTATATGCAGACTGGTAGACTGTGCCTGATCCATTACTAGCAAGCAAGATATTATTCTTTAATGCAGGCCCTAGATAGCTGTCAAGACACAGCCTGGGAAGAATCTTATGGACAATTAATTTATCCAAGTTTTTCCATTTATGAAAGGCAGAAATGATAAAATCTAACTAAAATACCCAGCCATGATTTTAAGGTTGTTCTGTTGGTGAAAAAGCTTAGCCAGAAGTAAGCTGGTGTTCTTATCAAGGATGTATACCTAACTTCAAAATGTCAACTCACTCAGTGCACAAAGCACAATTAAACAGTATCATCTATCACATGGTTTTTCAGTCATGTGATTCACACTCAATCTTTATGTGCTTTAGATAATTCAGTTTTGTTGAATTATTAAAGGAAATAAATGATTTATTTTGCAAGACAGCTTCTGTTTTAGAAGGCTTAAATCATCATAACAAATATCTGTGGCTGTCTATTGAGCTGACAAATTGTCTCCCATGAAAACTATTGCCCTACATTGGTATGCAAAGCTGCTGGTTGGTGTAAGTAGTCAAGGAGGAAAAAAATGTGAACATTAAACAATAATGTCGAGTAAGCATTTACAGCAATAATCAACTTTGGCAATACATTGCTGAAGTAACTAGCCACTGCCCCCCACTAATAAAGAGAATTTAAAAACTCTATGACTTTATGGGATGTATTAAACAAACCGCTTTATCTATTAATAAGTACCGGGAAAGTAGGCCTTTTTTTTTTTTGGCCTTTATTCTTTTAAAAAACTTTCAAAATTGTTTTTAACTTTATGTGTATTGGTGTTTTGACTATATGTAGGTCTGTTTGAGGGTGCCAGATCCCTGGAACTGGAGCTATAAATATTTGGGAGCTGCCATGTGAGTGCTGGGAATTGAACCTGGATCCTCTGGAAGAGCAGTCAGTGCTCTTAACCACTGAGCCATCTCTCCAGCCCCATTCTTTTTTTCATACTTTTAAGCATGCAGTGACTTGAACATTTCTGATGGGCACAAAAGTATGTCCACATTGGTCAAGTAGATGAATGAAAACCGTTGTTTCGGTTGTGATCCAGCCTTTAATGACTAAGACATCTCTCCAGCCCTAATGCTGTGTTGCTTTTTTGATTACTCAGCCCCACTGCAAATCCATGGAGCCTCAAGGTTGAGAAGTAGGGTTCTCATGACATACCCTGTCAGTTAACGAGGCAAGGGGCAGCTCAGCTGTGTCATATGCAGCTGAAATGAGTGAGGTGATTAATGAGATTTAGGTCATGATGAAAATCTCGCTCAACAAAACATTTCTCTGTGAATTTTGATATGATTATAATAAATGAATGTTGTCAAGTTATGCATCTTAATTATATTGGCCATACACAGCCAAACTGCTGTTGGGGCAAAAATAAATATATTTTAAGCAACCCACTCTCAATCACACAAAATTGGCAGGAAAAAAAAACAAGTAACTTTGTAATGGCAGTTAGATTTGTTACGTTTTCCTTGGACAAAACGGTTTGACTCTACTGTCAATCCATCGGGCCTGTTGCTGGAGGAAGGCATCATGCATAAGTCACCTTTAACTGGGGATAATGAAGGAGACACTCATGTCTTTTTATTTACCTCAACTATTAAGACTGACAAGCAACAATGAATTGTGAAATCTTCATGGAGTTCATGTATTATTCAAGAAATATTATAAGTCAGTCACACTTCAAAATTTTAAGTACCTTATTGTCCAAGATCCTACATAACTCTAAAACACTATTTAAAAACTTACTGTTTACCAATGGAATAGAATTAAAGACCCAGTCATAATTCCATACACCTAAAGACAGCTGATACTTTGACAAAAAAGAAAAAATAGCATCTTCAGTGAATAGTGCTGGTCAAACTGGACATCAGCATGTAGAAGAAAAAATGTATGAAAATAGATCCATATTTATCATCCTTCACAAAATTCAACTCCGAAAGGATCAAGGACTTCAATACAAGACCAGATACTCTGAATCTAATAGAAGAGAGCGTAGAGAATAGGCTTAGATGGACTGGTACAGGAAAAGAATTTCTGGACAAGATACTGATAACTCAGGTAGTAAGTACAATTAATAAATGGGAACTCCTTAAGCTAAAAAGCTTCTGTACAGCAAAGGAAGGACATTATCACCCGAGCAAAATGGAAGCCTACAGAATGGGGGGGAATCTTTACCAATTATATGTCTGCTAGAGGGTTAGTATCTAGACTATTTAAAGAAAACAACAACAAAATTCAAAACCAAAAACTGAACAGAAGAAAAGCAAAAAACTCAGTTAAAATTGGTATATCAAACAAAACTGAGTTTTCACAAACTGAACCCCAGATTATTGAGAAACACTTAAAAATAAAAATCTCTCAACAACCTTAGCCATCAGGAAAGTGCAAATCAAAAGCACTTTGAGAATTCATCTTACACAAGATGAAGATAAATAAAACAACATCACAGGCTTGTGAGGATGAGGATGCAGGGCCATGGGAGCACTTTTGCTGGTGGGAGCACAAACTGCAGAAGCTGCTATGGAAGTCAATGTGAAGGGAGGTTCTTCATGAACCTGAAGATCAGTCCACCACAAGATCCTGTTATACCACCCTTGGGCAGAAACCCAAAGGACTCTGCATCTCGCTACAGTGATATTGTTCATCCATGTTCATTGCTGCTGTGTTCATAGTAGCTAGAAATTGGAAATGACATAGGTGTTCATTAACCGATGAATGGATAATGAAAATGGGGTATGTGTACAGAGTGGATCATTATTCAGCTATTAAAAACAATGAAGCTGATCTCTATAATCACAGAGGCTAGGTAGCTAGAAAGAGACTAGGGGGCCTTCCAAGGAGGAGAACTAGAGAATAGTGCTGTAAAGAGAGGGAGGGGAAGCTGGAATAAGTAGATTAAGTGGGGAGAAAAATGGGAGGGGAGAGCAAAGGGGGAAATGGGGAGGGACAGGTAATTTCAAAGGCCTTTTCTGTTTACAGCTATGGTTGAGAGTTCTCTTTTACTCAGCGGTAAAAAACAAGGACATCTTGAATTTTGCATGCAAATGGATGGAAACAGAAAACACTATCCTGAGTGAGGTAACCCAGACCCAGGAAGATGAATATGGCATGTATTCACTCATTACTGGACTCTAGCCATAAACCAAGGACACTGAGCCTATAGTTCACAAGTCTAGAGAAACCAAATAAGAAGGTGAACCCAAAGAAAAACATATATAGATCCTCTTGGAAATTGGAAGCAGACAAGATCGCCAGGCAAAAGTTG
>LOEQ01010286.1:0-17688 GCA_001685075.1 Bramus lutescens | reverse complement strand
GGGGCTGACTGAGAAGCTATTGATAAAGGCACTGGGATTTGTCTCTACTGCATGTTCGAGCTTTTTGGGACCCTAGTCTATTTGGATGCACACCTTCCTAGGCCTGGATGGAGGGGGGGGAGGACCTTGGACTTCCCACAGGGCAGGGTATCCTGCCCTATCTTAGGACTGGAGGGGGAGGGAGGAGGGTGAGTGGGGGAGCAGGAGGGAAATGGGAGGAAAGGAGGAAGTGGAAATTTTTGAATGAAAAAAAATATATAATAAGTTAAACTGTAAAAAAAGAATTCTCTTTCAATACTGATTTTTCTGTTTCCCTTTCTTTCTATTATAATTTTATTTATTGAGATTTTAATATAATTATACCATGTCCCCCTTCTCATTCCTTCTTCCAAACTTCCCTAGGTTACCTCTTTTCAATTTCATGCCCTTTTTTCTTTAATTGTTGTAACATTTATACATATATGTATATATGTATGTATGTGAGTATATAGAATATATTCTATGCATGTGTATGCATATACACACATATATGTTGAAGTATGTGCATATATAGAACATATATTCTATGTGTGTGTATATGCATACATATATATGCAGAATATTATGTGATAATATGTGTTTGCAAAGTGACCATTTGGGAGTGGATAAACAATTGACACGCTCTTGCTTATTGTTCTAAAGGACACAATCATTAGTCCTTCCCACCTAAGTAGTTATGCCTGCGACATCTGCTTCTTTCTCTGAATAGCACTTTTCTTTCAGACATTTTTCTACTGGTTTGAACTCTGAACTGTTTTTAACTTGACAATCAAGTTAAAGGCTTGTTTAACTCATTTGTTGCTTCTTTTTCTCCCCCTGTAAATTCGTCATCCTTCTAAACTGCTTCACATGGTGAGCACAGAAGTCTGCTGATCCAAGTTTGTCAAAGTTCTATTCAGAGTTTAGGGAGAGGCAAGGATTTGCTTGGAGAAATAGTTATGATTAACATCCTAGTTTCTTCAATTGAGTTTACTTTGATTCAACATAATTATTAATACACATCACAAAACAGGCACACACAAACACAGGTGAAATAATCACTTGGCTAAAATTAGTTTAAAGTCAAGTTTAATAGGAGTCCCCTCTCTTACCCCCGACACCCTGTGTATACACAAATTTGTACAGAAATGGATTTTTAAGATGTTTTGCCTCTTGTCGCCTCTCCCCTTGAGAGGTCATTCTGTGCTTCTTCTACTCAACATTGATGGAATGAAGGAAAATGACCGAACTGTGAGGTGTAGGGGTCCAGCTCTGCTCGTCTGCCACTGACTGAGTCTCCTGGTCAAAGTTTCTAGCGACATGAGCTGCTTTTCAAACCTCAACTGATTTGTGTCTTGTTCCTTCCCTCCAGGTAGGCTTGCTTTTCCAAGTATGGTCTTGGCATTCGCTAGTGCGAACAGTAGGGAAATTGTAGCAACACAAGGAGATTTGATGAAGCTACTTGGAGAACCTACGGGAAACTGAATATTTTTTGAGGCTCTAATTATCCAGTAATTCTCAGCGGCCTACTCAAATCCTGTTACTATTATATCTGATTTGTTGGAGATAGAAAGCTCAATGTAACATGCTCCCCAAAACTGAGGTTTGCCAGAATTAGGACTCAGAAGTCTGCTTTTCTTGTAAAAGAGTGTGTTCAACCTCCACCCCCAAGACCAGGTTTCTCTATAGCTTTGGATCCTGTCCTGGAATGAGCTCTTGTAAACCAGGCTGGCCTTGAACTCACAGAGATCCAACTGCTTCTGCCTCCCGAGTGCTCAAACTCCTCTTTAAAGCAATAGTTAAAATTGTGGATTTTCATTGTTGAGGGTCTGAGGTTTTCATATGAGTTAGCGGTCTCGTCTTCAGGTTGGTGGAGCAGTAGACAAGGAGCACTCTTTGGTAAGGTCTCACTTGCACGTGATGTACACTGCAGGTCACTGAAGCACATGCAAGCACGGGCACCAGCACACCTCTGTCCTCCCCTGCGCAGTCCCGCCTCGTTGTCAGCATGCCCTCAGCAGGAGGGAAGCAAGAGATCTCTGGGTTTCAATGACAGGGATTTCACAGCAGATGCCCTTGGGGAAAATGGATACGCCTAATTGTGTTTCCAACTCAATTGAGCTATTTCAAGCTAACAGACAGCTAGAGGGCCTCAAATATAAACATTTTCTTCCTATCTGCCTCCTCTCTGGCAACCTTGCCTCACCATCCCTGTCTGGATCTGGTGCCTGCCTCTGGGCTTCTCCCTGCTGTTGCAGTCAGTGATCATATTTCATCCTACTGAACACTTCTCTTAATGGTCCTCACCCTTGAAATCCAGCTCTTTGAGGGATCAGGTTGTATTCTGCTGGGGCAGATTTGTAGCTCAGCAAACATTCGATGAATGAATGAACGGTGTGACGTCACACAGTCAGACCTTTGCAAATGATCTGTGGGACTCAGTCCTGTGGTAGCACTTTCAGGCAGAATGGACAGTTCAATATTTCTCAGACAGGCAGCAGAATTAATAGATAAGCTTGATGAATATGACTCACTTCATCAGGTGGAATCAGAGCTAGGCTCACATTTCCTGAATACCATTTTGGGGATCATCCCCTCTCATTTCTACCTTCTAACCTAATACATATGTGAAGCTATTGTCTGAATAGCATTGGTAACATAATATTTAGCATTACTCTAACCTTCTTGACTATTTGATATGTTAGGAAGAGAGGCAAACAGTCAGAATTTCATGTATTTTAAAAAAATAAAATATTATGTTTTCCTATTTTGTATGTATGTAGTGTAAGTGCAGATGTGTGTTTGGTGTGTGTGCACATGTATATATGTGTAGAAACCAGACGTTGATGTCTGATTTCTAGTCAATACAGTTAATGTGTCTTCACCATATCTTGTCTTCACTCTTAGCTGTTTCTTAGATTCAGAAATTTTCCATGTACATAAGAAGGTTTGTATGTACGCATTAGGTTTTATTCTGATGGGATTGTTTGACATATGATTTATATTGGCTTTGTCTCTCAACGTTGCATTTTGAAATAGAACAAGCTTTGTCTCTCTGGCACTCATATCCTTTATTACTGTTCCCATACCATGATGAGGCAGCTTTTATGACTCTGATTATTATTCTTTGCTAAAAATGGAGATCTTTCAATGTTGTATATAAACTAAATCAGCATTCTGGTGAGGAAACAAGAGTCTGTAGAGCAATGCCAGTGTGGGGGCAAATGTGAGTCCCTGAGTGTGCTGATCAGCACAACCCAAGACTGAGAGAGGTGCTATGGTCAGCCCTCTGCACAGTCCTGTGCATCCTGTGGACTTCTGCTCACATCACATCATCTGCCAATAAGCTTTGGTTCTCAGGTGTTAGAACAACATATCTTTCTTAATAACAGGAAAGAAAATGTCCCCTTGTCATGATGCCTTACAGAGTTGCTAAGAACCAGCTTCATAATCAGGAGAGACGATATTATGGACTCTTTATCATTTTACAAATGAAGGAAATGAGCCTGAGAAAAAGCCACGTAATTCCGCAGTGTATTTGCGTTTATTGCTTTTCAGGACAATAGCCTATGACATCTTCTTGGAATTGTGCCCAGTCCTCTGGATTCTGAGGTGAGAATGGAATTCTGGGTATAGGGCTGTCTGGTGTGACAAGTGTGATTTTCACTGCTATCCTGCTTCCATTCTGAGATGTGGAGGATACATGGACCAAATTGGTACATACAGATGCAACCACAATGGCTCACAAATTTTACTAGGGAACTCCATCTCTGAAAATATTAATTTTCTAAAGTAGACAACATTGTTAATATCTACCTCATAGAGTCGTGAGTAAGAATAGTTTCATTTATTCACTTATTCAATAAATAATGATTAATTGATTAATTGGTTGATGATATAGGGGATTAAAACCAGGGTCATTGCATATTTAAGTTCATATCATTGAGCTAGATACATAGTCCTACTAACATTCATTAAATGATTATTATGTATCACAACCTGCATGCATCAGTGAGGCTATTGTAGTGAATCAAAAGTACCTCTAACCCTCATGAAGCTCAGAGCCTGGTGGATGAACAGTTCCTTACACAGAAAAAGGGCTCACTTAATATTGTTGACAAGTTTCTAAAGCATTGCTTTCTTGCTCTCTCTTTAAAATTTAACCAAGATCACTTCTCAATGATTGGCTATGTTCTTAGTCTTACACATCGTTATACTTCCATGGAAGTAAAAATCACATCTATCGTCCTGTCATGGACCTCCTCCATTCACATTCTTCCTAAGCTAAATACTAACAGAAAATTTGCCATGCATTCCATACTATGCTGCTTTAAAAATCAGCCTTTGAAATTGGCCTGCCCATATGTGAGAGCTTACACATGGTACATAAGGATAAATCCACCTGATAAAAAGCACTTTGAAAATCTGGTTCAGATTACTTACTTGATGTCAACCAAGCATCCCAGTCTATGTGCCAATTTCGCATGTCTGAGAGTTCTGCCAGGCTCTACCTAGTCAGAGCATGCCTAGCAAGAAGAAACTGCATGTCCAAGAAATCAGCTTAGGAGCCTCAACAGAGGGAGTGCCAGCCTGGTGAGGTCCACGTGAGACCTGCCCAGGAATGCGAAGAAAGGTTAGCAAGGTTAGAGGGTAAACACAGCACCACACACTTGGCAAGTTCTACAAGTGAGTCTTGCATGCAGGAGCATTTGGCTCCTTGTACTGAGCTGCAGATGTCTGTTTGAACAGTGGTGTCTGCTAGAGCTACAGCGGTGAGGCTGGCTGCTCCAATCTGTGCTGGAAAAACGGCTAGGAACTGGGTCAGCACAGCACATGACGTTAATATCTTCCATCTGCCATATAAACTAATTTGGAGAAAAATGTACATGTGAGCAAGAATTATTAAAGTTTTTTTTTATGATAACATCTACACATGTTTCAAACAGCCGAGCAACAGAGAGTTAGTGTTCTTCTCCCTTCAAGAGGACGGAAGCTGCTCTAGCACATGCAATTATCTGACTTTGGTGCTGCGGATGGCAAGAATTCCAGGCTTCCCCCGATGAACGCAGAACCTACCTTCCTCCCTCGCAGGCACTGCTGAAGTTCTGGCTTGGTTAGGATGTCATGTTGGCAATTGTGTGGCTGCCAGGTTATTTCTCTCCAGTCACAGGTCCTGTTGTCTGAACAACTGAGGCAAGGCACAATCCACTGGCCTGGAATACACAGCAAGACTTTATTTGGCTTGGTTACTGCTGATGAAATTATACGTTGCAAACATGGGAGTCAATGTCACGCAACTGCAGAAGTCAATGTGAGAGGCCATTCTCATTTAATAAATCCAGTGGGGAAATGTATAGCCTCCTGTCAGTCAAGCAGGAGAGCAGCAGGATGGTGTTTTATGAAGTAACAGTCCGTGCTGAAGTCAGGATGAGTTCGGTCCCATCAAACTACAGAAGTACGAAGGAAACAGGGGACTGTGTGTTAATCAACCATTAACTTGCTCTGGAAATTCCACAGGACTAACTTCAAGTCCCCGAGTTGTAAGTGGGCCTCGAACATTAATCAACCTGACACGTGAACAGTGTACCAGTACCATAAGGGGCAGCTTCCCTGTGCTCAAGAAGTTTTAAATGGAAGGGTGACGCATCAGTGTTTGGACAATTTATAAATTTGAAGACTGGTTATTATTCCTTCATTAGATTGATGGCACGTTGGATGTGGTTATTTTCAGTTTTTGTAGCTGTGACCTCAGTTTCCTCAAAGTGTAGATGAGCTGAGTGGTGTGTACGGCAGCAGTGTGAGGATGCAACGGGACAAAGTATTACAATTAGAGCGTGGTGCTCACCTACCTGTTGCTGGTGGCAGAGTGTTTCTGATTTTGGATTAATAAAGAAAACTTCTTTATAAAGCCATATTTATTTGATTTACTTGTTTTGTGAAGGTTGCACTGCAGGTGGAGGCTGCCAGCGACTTTTGGGAGCTGGTTCTTCCCATCGTGTTGAGGCAATGGGGTCTCATTTGTCTGTTATGTGCGCTGCTGCTTTGCTTTCTCTGGGACAGTTAGTCTGGAAGCTTCTGGAGGATTCTTCTGTCTCCACCTCTCATTTCCATAGGAGTTCCGGAGGTACAGCCCTGCGGCATCTGCCCAGGCTTTTAACATGGGTTCTAGGGACTGAACTGGGGTCGTTAGACCATGCATCTTGTGCCTGTACCCGCCAAGCCATCTATCTCTCCAGCCTCAAAACAAATTTTAAATAAAACTTTCTACCTTTTCCGAGTCTGATTTGTGGGGCTGTTTGCAAAGTCTCTAGTGTACTATGGGTTGCAGTGGAGAGATTTTCAACCTTCAGGACATGAATATAGTACCTATTATATTCACGACCTCAGGGGTGTCAGAATTGCGATGCGGGTGTTGGTGCATGTCGGAACGGTTGTAAATAATAAACTACAACGTGAACTACAGTGGAGGGCCTTTATAGATCTGCCACTGGGAGGGGGGGAAAGCATCAGCATATGAAGAGGAAGAAGCTGGCAGGGGAAAACATAAAATAAAGGGACAAGAGGAAAGTATGAATTACAAGAAAGGAGAGGAATGCACACGAGAGTAACTTTAGCAGGTAAAGTATGAACTGAATCGGGAACACGCCACTCAATTTTCCTGAAATGCAGGCATATATCCCCTTCTAGACATACATTTTTCTTTTCCCTTGTCTTCAAATGTAAAAGAAAATCAGAAATTGCCTTATTCACCATCTACACACAAGTATTTTCAGCTTCAGGAATGCTCACCATCACTATTCTCTCCTTGGCAGACCATTATTATTATTATTATTATTATTATTATTATTATTATTATTATTTAGAGTACTGTTATAACTTCAGGCATCAAGGACGGATCCTGCTGAGGTATTAGGTGCTACAACATTAAAATGTAACAGGAATATAAAAATAGCTTTGACATGCCAGCTGTATTTAAGGGGTTTAGCATATTAACTTATTTACCCCTCAGAACTATCTTGCCACCTCTCCAGTTGGAACTAAGGAAGGTGAGTAATCTGTTGATTTTTATTGAGAAGGCAGTGGAACAAGAATCTGAGTGGAGCAATTGGGGCCCACACTTTTAATTATAATCCCAAATCTAAGAAAAAAAACATTGATATTCGGATTCCAAGGTTACCACTTATGCATTACAGATCATAACAGTATCCAACCGGTACTGCAAAACTGAGTAAAAATGTCTGTGATGGTGAACTAACTCAGGCTGAGGAGACACACAGGTTCCCAGGCTCATCGCATCCTCCTGATAGTGTGTGGAACTCAATGTTGATTGCAAATCTGACCCAGAAAGCTTTTGAAATCCTTGTACCTAGGGTACATACAGGTGCAACATTAACAAAGAGATTTAACCATCTATTTTAAAATATTTTCAGATGGTTCTACAGTAAAGCCAAGGTTACAGCTCACTGTTTCCCTTGGACAAATGACTTAATATTTTTATGATTAAATTTACTACTTTATAAGGAAAGTATGTGTGCACCTGCCATGGTGCCTGGCACATAGCTGCTTATCAATAGATTTTGGTCCCATGTCCTAACCATAAGTCTGCCATGGTGGTTCGTCTGAAAGTGAAAACAGCTTTCTGGAAATTTCATTGGATGGACTTTCATGAGAGATGAGTTTCAGAAACATTGGAAGCATGATATTTTAGTGAACCGTGAAGGGATGGGCCTGTCAGGAGTGAGACAGAACTGACTGACCTCTGCAGAGACTGCACACACAGAGAAAGAAAGTCACATGGAGGTTGATGCCACAGACTGCCGATGGAGACAGAGAGGATAGTACTATTGCTCAAAGGGGAAGGGGACGCAGAAGGTTTTAAATGGCAAAGGGATGAGATTTGTCTCCAGAGGGTTTGGAGATTCATCTGGGATGGAGTTGGAAGGGAACTCAGAACTGGTCCTTACCACACTCTTGTTTCACAGATGCAGTAAACGAAGGCATCAAGAAGTAAGGGAGTGAAATGAGTCTAATCCCAGAGCTGGACCATAATCGGGAATCTCCAGTTTGTTGATTCTGATATCACATTAGGCCACTTTAGTACAGATCACCAGTTGACAATGACATACGATCCAATAGTTCTTTTGGGAGAACCGCATTATCTGATTATCTTAATGGCTTTTTTTTCTTTAAGTTTTGAAAATTTTAATTTAGGGGTTGGAGGGACGGCTCAGTGGTGAAGAGCACTGGCTGTTTTTGAAGAGAACTGGGTTCAGTTCCCAGCACCTCAATATAGTCTACAACCATCTGTAACTCCCGTTCCTGGTCTCCACAGACACCAGATATGTACATGGTACAATCCATGTAAGCAAAACAATCATGTAAAATAAAATAATTAATTTTTTTGAGATGAATTTATTCAGTGGCTGTGTGTGTTGGTAAAGACTGTGCTTGATAGTTTTCTGAAAGAATGATAGTGTGTTAGGGAAATGTCTTATTTCTTCCTTTATTTTTAATCAGACCCCTGTAATTCAAAGAGCATCATGTATTCAGAACACTTTCAGTTCTTCAGCCTTGCTGATAGCTAACTTTCCACAAACTAAGGCTCTCCATTGCTTCTTCTGCTGTGAAGAAAAGGTGGTGAGGTTGAGCTGCAGGAAGCAGTCAGACACAGATGCGATGAAGCCTTACACACATTGGAAAAGGCTTGATTTGGTATCTGCAGACTTGGCCTCCATGTCACGAAGCATTACATATTTATACAGCCATGACTTTTTCTATTTTTTTAATCAGTTAGTAGTTCCTTTATTTACTATGAGTTGAAGTAGCCATCTGTACAACATCTGTGAGGCTGGGATTCTTGGCATCTTAGATGATACCAGCTCTTAACTAAAACTGTCAAAAAGAGGAGGGAAATAAACCATAGGCTATGTATTTAAACACTGAATGAATCCAAGCTCCAACTTTTAAAATGAAGTATGATACATATTATACATACATCCTGAGGAACAAAGCTGTCTTTTAGAAAAGTTGTTTTCTTTGTACTTTGAGCTCTGTGCTGAATGCAGATGAGATTTCAGTCACTTGAGTGGATCATGTTTTTATCTTTCAGAACCACATTGGACATAAAATCATGTAAATACCTAAAAATATTTTGTTGTATAGTCTCATAAAATAAAGACTTTTTAGTGAATAAGAAGCCTACATTATAAATGTTAGAAGTACTAGAGTTCTGTTCCACTTTATTCTAAAAATTGAGCTGTAGAGAAATCTTTTCATTGTTTATATAAGATGATTTGAACTTTTTTATTTAATGATTATTGTATACATACTTCCTTTCTCTAATTCAGAAATATTACTTTTACTTTATTGGGCTATTATTATCTTATTTACAAGAGAATGGAAATCATTTAAGGAATAAAAAAGAAATGCAGTATTTCAAAGATATTCAAATTAGTGTAATTGATAAAAGACAGTTTGGCATTATTATAATACAGGTAAAAAGAATGAATCCAGCTTTGCAATTGTAGCACACTATTAAAATAGCTTTGTGGGCCAGGGAATGTTCAGCTAAACACATAACTGCTAAGTTGATTTTGTTCCAGCATCATCTACCATGACAACTTCTCCCTTCACACCGAGGAAGTCCTGTTATGAAAGATGAAATTATCTCTGGGAACACACAGTACCTTTTAGAAAAATATTGTCTAGAAAAATTTGCCAGTATTTTAGAGTCTCTCTGTCTCTCTCCCTTTGCCTATCCTCCTGATTGCATAATAGATTTCTGTGGAAGGAGGAAAGGTTTAAATTTTGGTTTACTTCAGTAAACCATTTTTTTAATTTACTCTCTATTAGACATTGGAAGACAAGTACAGACAATTTATGTTCTGGAGAGATCTAATCTAGAGAAGCCATAAGTAAAAACACACTGCTCATGTGCCCTTGACGTCTTAGCATATACACACTGTAAGATGTGCAGATACTCCTATGCTTATATATTGTGTCCTTCGTAAAACATGAGAATAAAAATGATTAGAGACAGAGCAGATGCACATATATTTTCATCTCTGTTAGCTTCATTGCCAGAACTACTCAGGGCTGTTCCCTCCTCTTCCTGGTGTATATCATACCCTTCTGGAGACCACTGGTCTCAGGCACACTTGAAAGAGCATATATCCGAAAGAGCAGGAAGCAGGCACTGTGGTACTACCATGCCTGGATTGCTCTGGAAACATAGAGAAGCTACCCTGGCAATGTGCTGGAGAGAGGCTGGCTAGAGAGGAGGGCGTGGCATCTGATGATGGGAAATGACAGGAATGCATGTGGAGGCAGTAGAACAGATCGCTGAAGAGCTGGAAATCCCAAAGCAGGATTGTCAGCATAAAGTGAGTGCAGGGGGGGAAGAGATGGTGATGGGGGGACTCCAGGGAGGAAGCTGTACAGTTTCAGGCTGTAAGGCATGGCAGTCCCTGCGGAGGCCTTCTCTAATGTGGGGGTCTAACAGTATACCAAGTCAAGTCCATGGATTAAGTATCAGAAGGCTGTTTCTCCGGGATGCCCTCCAGCACCCGGAAGTTCAAACAGATGTTCCAGGGCCCAGCTGACGCGACTGCGCACTTCCCAGGCTAGAACTCACTGTGTCTCCTGAACAACCAGTGTCATGGACTTTGAGTGGAAGAGCTTTTGACTCGGCTGTTGTACAACTGCGTAGAATTAAGTTGTTTTATGATTGTCATAAATTGTCAACTGATCCAAACAATACAGAACTGGACACATAGGTGTCTTCTTCGAAGGTTGAATCTGTGTCTCCTTCAGCAGTCAGACACAGATCATGGCGTCTGACCCTACTTAATAGGCCAGTCCCTCCCTGACTGGAGTTTATTATATAGAACACATGTCCAAGAATGGGACATACCCACGTCTGCTAACTGCATGCCAAATTGCAATTTGACCTGCCCATTTGGGAAACACATTTCCCGGTCCAGCCGCCGTGTGAAGTTCACCGCAAGGCTGGAGCAGCTGTTTGGGCCCTCTTGGGCCTTTCTGAGGAGCGGAATCCTGGGGTCAGGATGGAGCAGTAAGCAGGGCAGTTGAAGAACACACGCTCTGAGTCTTAATCTCAGCGCCAATTTAGCTCCTGCTGTAAGAAGACTGAGAAGAGGAAGACTTAGAGAGTGGAGTCACCCAAGTGGCTCATTGCAGATCTGCCCATGGCTCAGGCAAGATTTAATACTGCAACCTGAGTCTGATATCCTCGTTTGCCTCTCTGTATGAATGCTCAGAATATGAGGGATATTTGTGGCCACTCCCAATCACTTTTCTACAATTAGGAGAAATTCTTTAAAACCGGAGATTTATTTTTCCATCCACCATACGCAAATTATGAGTAGTTTACCCAAGTATGTAGTGACTTGGTGTAACACACACACACAAAAAAAGGGGGACTGGGGATATTCATGGATGAAGGTGTTTGCTTCTGGGCCAGAAGACCTGAGTTTTTTTCCCAGAAACCCACATGATAGAAGGACAGGAAGGAGAGAAGTGACCCCTGCCGACTGTCCTCTGACCCTCTTATGCACGATTCAGCACACTACACACACGCGCACACACACACATACGATAATGTAATAAAGAAATACAGGGAACAAAAGCCAGCTTCCTGCCCTCATGAAACTAATGTTTTGGGAAAGTGACACTCCGCAATAAATTAAAGACTTAACTGAATTGCTGTGCAAGAGAAGCCCAGAGTTAGGAAATGAGTTAGAGGCTAAGAGAAGGCTCCTAGCAGACTGAACTCTGACCTGTAAGTGGGTCAGAAATAAAGCATGCAAAGGGTTTGATTAATCAAGGCTTTCAAATATAAAAACAACGCATTTACATGTATATATGCCTTGCTGTTTATGTGGGTTGAAAAGGAAAATCCTTGTTTAACACAAGGGTAGACTAGTTAAGCGTGTGCTTGTCTGCTAAGGGATTTATTTTGGAGAAAGAATATCCATGTAATCACCTTTAGTGTCTCCAGATAGGCAACTCTCTACTTTAGGCTGTGAAATTGCTTCAATGTAGTCTGAAGAAATAGGCTGCAATCCGCAGGCTTCTTCTGGGTTAATCAATAAGCCACAATCCTGCATTAAAATGAAAAAGAGATTAGCTATCACATCATTAACGGATCCCATGGTAAGAAATATAAACAGTAAGATACAAGGCAGAGTCCTGGAACTTACTAGTTGGCCAGTGTAGCCTACTTGGTGAGTTCCAGGCCAATTCTTGCCTCAAGAACATTGGTGTCTCCTGAGGTTGTTCTGTGTACATGTGGCCATACATGAATGCCCATCTGCACACATACATGTGCACCTGAACAGACATTTTGCACTTATACACACATACACACACAAACACACACACACACACATGGATTTTTTGTGTGACAAATGAATTTTAAGGATGAAAAGAGTACACAGTCAGTAGGTGTTAGCAAAGGGCCCTATCCCCGTAGTTGGGAATACTGTGTGCTCATTTTATGGAAAGAGAACAGTGAGACATTGGAAAGAGCTCACTACACTTGAGAATTTCAGATCGAGCCAAACCATGAACTGTTACATGATCTAGCTTTCTCATTACCAAACTGTGAAGGGGAGAGAAAGGAGATAAAGGAATTGCATCCCAAGACCTCTAGTTCTGTGGCAGAATGTCTTATGTGCCTGTACAGCAGACCCCCGTATTTCCTTTAACTTTGTTTCCTTGATGGTGGAGGTAGCTATGTGTCCCATGTTTAAAACTAATCTATTTCCTAGCATTTCTTGTAGATAAAACTGGCCATGGGCAGAGCTGTTGTCCAATTTCAGGAGTGGATTTCTGGAAAAGATTGATTTAAGCACTCAGTGAAACATTTTCCTTGTTGCTCTGTCTCTTTTCGCATGAGACACGAGTTTGAGACTAAAGAATGAGCAGCCTTCTGAGACCATGAAGCAGTTTGGAGCAGAAAGCGTGGAGATGGCTGAGTGGCGGCACTTCTGCAGATCACACAGAAACTATAGAAATATAGCTGGCAGATAGCATAGTTGGGGTTAAAAATCTATTTGGATTTCCCTTTTCCTCATTTTCCTCTCTGTAAAAGAAAATTAATAACAGGCACCCTTGTCTATTTTCCAAAATGGAGTGTTCCTTTGTGTAAGTTGAAGCCTGCATTTCTGTGATGTAAAATTTCTTCTTAAAAACAACAACAAAACAATTTTTAATGTTTTTTTAATTTAAATTTATTTACATTGTAAAGACATATAGACGTGTATGCCGCAGGACATGTGAGGAGGCCAAGGGACAACTTGAGAGGGAGGTCGCATGGCAATTTGAGGGAATTGGTTCTCTCCTTCCACAATATACATTTCTCAGATTTGAACTGAAGTCATCAGTCTTGGCAGCAAGTTCCTTACTCTCTGAGTCACCTCAGTGCCCCCCGGAGTTTGTTCTTTTGCTCGACCCTTTTATGGCACCCTGCCTTTCAGGACAGGGTTGTGGCAGCTGGAACAACTGTTATAGGATCTAAGGGAAAAGTCAGAGCTGTGATGATACAGCTCTGCCTTCCCTGGTCTGCAGCCTCTGCTGCTGGGCGTTTTGGTGTGTCCGAGGAAAAGAGAGCTTGCTTCAGTTTCTATTAGTCTGGTTTGGGGTCACTCACAGAACAGCTACATTTGACCTTACAAGTTACCTTCCCCAAATCTGCCCTGTACCCTGTAAGTATCAGGAGCTCACAAGGGCCTGTTTTTTAGGTTCAACCTGTTACCAGTCTCTCTTCATTTTCCCTAGCATTCCACAAATCCCCAGGCCTTTGCTTAGACTGTGTCCCTCTGACTTAATTCTTTTCCCTCCTGACTTCCACTGATGCCATGTGGACCTGAGCATTTGTATTTATTTACCATTGGATTTGCTTTGACCTCTTCATGGATCTTTCTTGTCAGCCCTCTTGCCAGCCCTTGCATCCGTTTCCTGTATTGCTGCTAAATGCCTTTCCCACACACAAATCTTATTACCTCCTCTTTCTGCTGGAATCCATTCTCTAGACTGCATGGCAAGTATTGACACAAATAGCCGTTGGTTTGTCCAGGGTACCTTTCTCTGTCTGTCTGTGCCTTTACTTCCACAGCTGTCTGCTTCCCTCCACTCTCATCTCTTCTGAGTAGCTGGCTCTGATGCTCGGGTGTAGGGTGTGTGCAGCATTGCTCTTTTCTTATGGACCTATGGTCACTTTCTTTATCACTTAGTCTCTGGCTGTGAGAACAGAAAGCCTGGCTTCTATGTTTACAGTTTCTGTCTCTATAGCCTGCCACTGGGGACACTGCAGATAAGCAAGTGTATAATGTTAACCTTTAGATGCACTGTTGGGGACGTGGAAGATGTGTGCCTGTGTGCTCCTCAAAGCGACAGTCAGGTTGTCTTCCACTTGTGAAGAGAAATGATAGAAAGTAAGTTTAGCTGGTAGTATTTCAACCTAGGGTCTTCTTAAAAGTTTTTTTTAAGTACTTTCATTTCTTCTATTTAGGATATGCCATAAAAGATGACCCCTAAACTATAGAACACAACTAAAAGTAAATGATGCTACATGAAAAACTTAGAATATTGTTGGAAAATATTGCTTAAATCATCAGAACATGATTGCTCCAGAAATAAACAAAATAAATTTCACTTTTTTTTTTAACAAAATCCATCATAAGGGCCTTCTGAGAAACTTTCAAAGTGCCCTGTAAGATATGATATTCCACAAAGAGTACTGTAAAATGAAAAAAAAATGAACTATTTAGATTTCGAGATTTGCCAGGACTTTGATTGAATTTCTGTGAAACTCAGTCTACAATTTTGATTTTTGAAACCTTTGTTTCTTTTTGGCAAGAATATGTTTTTCTTAAGCACATACTGAAAAATTAGATCATATGTCCTGAGTTGAATGTTGCTCAAATTTCAGATGCCTATTAAGGAAAACTACACCATAAATAAGCATAACTTGGGGCAGTACGTAAATGAATATGGCCATTTATATATTTAAGGTATACAGACTTTTACTGTTATAAAAGTTCCATCCTCACAAATAACGTAAGAGACATTAAGTAAACATACTTAGTTTGTTCAATATGCATCTAGTAACTCTTCTGCTCCATGAACAATGGAAAGAGTATCAACTGCTAGTTGGAGTTTCTAAGATGCTTTCCTCATGGGAAAAAAATCCAACAAAAACTCCATGTTCTTCAATATGAACCTGAAGCATAATGATAATAATAATGGTAGTTGAAATCACTATGCATTTCTTCTATACACCAGCGCACATACTAGGTAATTTATAAATACTGTCCTTTTTTCTCATGGCAGTTCATCAATTAGAGCTGAGAAAACAGGAATGCTGTGTGAGGTAGGGTTTGAACTCAGGTCTACCTCATTTTAGAACTCAGCTGCCTCGCCTCAGCATATCAATGATGTCCCTAAAGATAGGGTAAGATGTTACTTTCATCATCTGAGTTGAGGCTTTCTGGGAAAGGTCCAGGCCTTTTTCTGATGTGCCCCACTTTCACCCAAACCCCATTTAGTATTTGGCTGGGTCAAGATTCAGCTATATATGGACTGAGTTTGCTATATATTAGTGTATAATGTGAACTTATGGCAACAACCATGTATTAGTTAGCATGACTGTGGGCATGTGGTAATCACTTTAAACATGGCTCCGAATTGAAAATAATGTCAATGTATGGCATCAATGAAAAGAAAGAGATTCATTCAACGATGGGCTCCAGTTCCAGCTAATAGGCCATGAGAACAAGGACAAATGAGAAATAATAGTCATTATATCTCACAGACAGCCTGGCATGCTATAATTCCAACTTGCCAGACAAGAAGTGCCATTGGTGCAGGAGTAGCATTATAAGAAGATTATAAGGTTAACCAACCACATATATATGCCTCTACCCACTTATTAATATTGTCCTGAACCTTGGTCAGAGATGCTTTTCCCTGCAGTGGGTTTTATTGTTATAAAAGTTCCAAATTTAAAAACATAACAAAAGACATTAACTAAGCATGCTTCATTTGTTAATAAGGGGCTAATGCAGAGACTTATAACGGTTAAAGGGCTGAGAACAAGTGACAACTGAATACTCGACCTAAAGGGTAGATCTGTGCCAAATCTCCTCCTAAGGCTTGAGGAGCATCACAGAAGAGAAGTCAGAGAGAAGGTAAGAGCCAGATGGCAGGCAAGAGAGCTGTGGATGTTGTCTCCTGGACATGACAGACTCACTGTACTCGAACTCATAGCTATGGTTACCTCTATAAGACCTACACTTCTTACAGAATGCTTGAACCCCACAGTGAAGAACCATCACAGAGCGTGAGACCACTGTGTTTCTTCCCTAAGCAAGTGTCAAGGGAATACGGCCATACATTGTATTATGAAAGTATTCTAAGTTGGTCCACAAGAACTCAGGAGGAAGGGAAACTGAAACAAATTACAAGCAGATGAATTTATTATTTTCCATTAAATATACTAATATGATGTCAATATTTGGAACACTTCTTCGTGTTTCTCATGCATTCCACACCTCTGAAGTAATATGAAATTTTGTTTTAAACTTAGACCTCAAATCAGTGGAGATGGGGGTCACTGTGGTCCTGAAGGCTGAGGTCCACTCTGAAAAGCACACTGTAGTCCTGATGGAGAAGTGTACATGTGTCTCTGGGCTTTGTAGGATTTAGACTGGAAAATCTGTGGGTACGGGGCTTGTGAATGACTAATGCTTCCCACTTCCAGGGATCTAGAAACCCCAAGGAAGGCAGCCTTTCTTGTGGTCGCTCAGCACTTTTGGTTTTGGTTCCAGCTGGAATCCAGAGGGTAGATATAAAGGCAAATGAGGAGGAAAACTGAATTTATATGTTTGGATATCTGAACACGCTCAGCCCTTTTTGATTCATGAACAAAGTAGTGCAGAGCTGGAACTGAATGTGCTGCTTTGCACTTTCCTGGGCTTTGAAGAAGCTGGGTCTGTTTGGCAAAAGTCAAAACAATAACAACAACACAACAACATCAAGGAAAGGTCATTTCCAATTTCAAAGAGCAAACCTGCTCTTTGTACATTAAAGCTGAAATATCAATGACTGGAAACAGCCTGTAGGCCACAGAGATGTTTCTAAAGACAACTGTAGGCCAATGTGTGCTTACCAGTAATGGTGACAATAAACATAACGAATGTTTTCCATATATTAAATAATAACCAGTCCTGCCTAGGAGACATTAATTAGTCTTACTAAAAATACTTGCTGTTATAAGTACTTCAGCTCTTACTATTTCGCTAGTAAATTGTCCAGTGAGCAAGAAGGCTAGATTGTAGTCTTTAAAATTGTGGCTTTAGTAGATAAGATTCTGTCTGAGTGGCACCGATAGAGTTGACTATTTAATAAAATATACAGTTACAGTAGCTTTGGGCCATTTGGATATTTTCCATTTCCACCCATCAGAGGAGCATACACGCATACCAATACACTTCTACACAGGCACATGTGATGGTCTTGAGGCATGAGAAACTTTAAACTTTGGTGTGAGACAATTCTATATTCTGTCAATTATGTTTTAAATAAATGCTGACTAGGGGCTGGAGAGATGGCTCAGAGGTTAAGAGCATTACCTGCTCTTCCAAAGGT
>LOEQ01010285.1:27549-38877 GCA_001685075.1 Bramus lutescens | reverse complement strand
GAACTTGGATTGGTATGTAAAATGAAAAAAGATAGTTTGTTTTCTTAAAAAAAAATAAAAACACTAAAGGGGGGAAGACTCCCAAAACTCAGTGTTGTTAGTCCCTCATCAAGGAAATTTATCTTTGCTGCAGATGGAGACCACTACAAAAAAATTCACTGTCAATTAAAATGTAGAGTTGTGGATTCCAGGATATATCTATTCCAGCACCTAAGGCTCAGGGAATATTTCAGAGGAGGGGGTAGAATGGTCATAAAAAGCATCAGATTATCAAGTTTGCTGTGAGATTATATCTCTTAGCAATGTCAGCAGCTACACTCATAATGTCTCAACAAGATTACTTCGTGAACATGAGCTGATCATGCTCAACAGCAATAGTCATGCTAAAATGGATTGGGAAAAGAGAAAAAGACCTCAATTCCACACAGACAACAGACAACTAAAGAATACTGAGAGCCAGAAATATAGTTTCCCCAAGGTTGTACAATACCAAATTGTCAGGCCTGACAACATACATAAAAGTAACATTATAGAGACTATGAAAATGTACACACACACACACACACACACATACATATATGAATGTGTATGTATAGAGAAGGCATGCAACAATGATTAATAGAAAAGAGGTCATGAATTTGAAAAATAACAAGCAGAGATATATGAGAGAATTGGGAGTAAGGAAGAAAGAAAGGATGGAATTACAACATCAAAAAGAAAAAGAATGTCAAAATGTCAGAGCACTGTTGTAATAAGTTTTCTTATTTGTTCCTGGCTGCTCTGCCTTGAAAGAACCACGCAGAAACTATATTATTTGCAATATTGTTTGGCCAATAGCTTAAGCATATTTCAGGCTAACTTATATCTTAATTTAACCCATTTCCATTAATCTGTGTATCACCATGAGGCTGTGACTTACTGGCAAAGTTTCAGCATGTCTGTCTCTGGCAGTGGCTTATATTATTCCAGTTTCTTCTGGCTTTGTATCTCTTGTCCATGGCTTCTCCCTGACTCTGCCTCCTTTCTCCCAGCATTCAATTTAGTTTTCTCACCTAGCTCTACTCTACCCTATCAGGACAAAGCCAGTTTCTTTATTAACCAATGGTATTCACAGCATACAGAGGGGAATCCCACATCACAGCACAATTTTCAAATTCATGGATTCTTTTTACATTAATTACTATTGCTTTTATATATTTATTTATATACACATTTCTAAATATAACCCACAATTGACCAAGATATAGAAATAAGACATAGAAAATAAGACTTCATAATGCTAAACCTTAAAGAGAATAATTATTATATAAAGAATATATATTATATAATACATATCTGCATGCATGTACATGGGTGCGTGTGTACACACACACACACATACACACACACACACATATATATATATGCACACACACACAAACATATATGCGTGTGATGCGTGTGTGTATGTATCTCTATTATCTTCCCAAGGCTCAGGAGATCATTGTACAAGAGTGGGTGGAAAGAGTGTAAGAGATATAAGTGGTGGATGACTATAAGAAAACTCTTTTCAGGATACAGCAGGGCAGCTGCACATATGAACCCTTAGCAATTGATACTGCATGCAAATGACTCATAAAAGATCAAACAAGACCAAATTCCAGCATGGACAGTGGAAGTGCGCACAAAGTACCACTCATAAATAAGAAGTTATTGGTGATTTACAGCTGCTGGGATTCAGTCCTTCTGGGAAAGGGAAAGTCAATTTTGTCATTTATTTTAATGTATAGCCTCTGGTCAGTGGATCATTCTCCAGTGGAAGACCACATACTCTAAAAAATATAAGGAGCACATACATGATCTTATAAGTGGAAAAAAGGAGGACACAGTGTTAGGAAATAAGAGATGTATCTGGGAACAGCAAGGAAGAAGATAACAATGATGAAATACATTGCACAAAATTCTGAAAGACTTAACATAAAATAAAAACAAAATAAAGATGTAAAATAGGCATCTTAATATATATTTAAATAAAACAGCCAGGTGCTACATATTTCTTTGAGTAATTTGAGCAATATAGCAAAAATGGCATGTCAATGCAGATCTTTATTTGTAATGTTATTTTAAAACACTAGGTTGAAAACAGCCCATATTCTTTTTTGCTAGGTCTAATTCCTTTTTAACTTACATTTCATTGTCATTTATCTATAGTAATTTAGGATTTTCATGTGATTGAATTCTATTAAGAAATAAGATTTTCTGAGTGCTTAAACAAATGGATGGAGAACACAATTATGTGTCCAATTGCTCATTATTTTACTTTGCCCAATATGTTTGCTATTATTACTGAATGTTTCCTAATTTTAACTAAGTCTCTTTCATATACAATGCCAGGACTTTAGAGAGATTTCAAATAACATTGCATCAACCATAACTTGAGTTTTGAACTTGTAGTTTCTTGATTTGACTTATATTATCCAGCTTCTTCTGGCTTTGTATTTCTTGTACATATACCTATAATTACCTTCTTTTTTATTTCCTGATATTTGTTGCCAAAACTAGCAATGATATACCAAAATCTCATACTCCTTCATGGTGTCAAATGTTTAGAATATCTCCAAATAATGTATGATCCCCTAAACTTTTTGTGACTGCCTAATACTTAGATTTCTCTACTAATAGGCCCTTCATGGACACAGAGTTTACCATTCAAATTCAAAGTAATTAGATTTATAAAAACTGTTGTGACCTACTTTACAGTACAATCATAGTAAGGTACAGAATATTTTTCTTAATTTCTAAAGTAAAACTTTAGTTATATATTTGATTATCATAAATCTTTACCATCTTGTATAATCTCCTATGAAATATTTAGAAAACAACATATTTTGAAGTTTCAAAAAATTATTTTTTCTTTTAATATTTGTGCATTATCAAGACAGTAAAAATTGCAGTATGGTATGTAACATAGTAAATGATATGACTGTCTCCATAGTACACAAAATGCAATGGCACACAACACAAATAGCATTCAACAAAATCCTAATGATAAGTATTCTGTGCCAGTGCCAGATGCATCTGTGTACAATGACATACATAGGTATCATCTACATATTTATCATGGTTATTTGATGAAAATCACTCTTCTAAACCAATTGTTATCCGCAGGAACTTAAAGCAACTACCTTATTTTTTAAACTATTAATGCTCTTCTAGCATTTCATAATGAATCAGCACTTAACTTACTTAATTTTGTTAGTCCTTAATGCTATGAAACTGGGTGTACAAATATGAAAGGTGTTTATTAGAAAAAAATATAAAGGAAAATGTAATGAAATATTCCACAATAGCATTTTGATATTTGAAATACACTGTAACAGGGAAAATAAATTATTACATGTGCTTTGTTTGAACTTTATGAAACAAAATATTTTAAAATTTAGTTTATCAGAAATAATATTTTTATTAATTTTACAAGGAAAAATAGAGAAATGACAGGGCCTTATTTTTCATTAAAAAGAATGCTAGTTATTACTGAAAATAAAGAAGCTATTCACTACTATCTAATTGATATCAACCCTATGTACATTTCAAAGTAAACAGTCTCACGGATCCACAGCTGGACACATTTATAATCTAATTATATTGTGTTATTACTCCTTATAATGTTAGTAAAATCTACTAACCTATGTATTGATAAAACCATGTGGTCTCAATTTAATTCCTTCTCAATGAGACATTTTTAAACGTAAAGATGTAGGCTTTGTAGTTAAAAGCAATGCATTTGACTATGTACTCATTTCTTTCTATAACCCCATCAATTACTGCAAACTTTTCTCATCTTATCTTTTTTCCTATCGCCCAAAAGACATCAATTAGCACTTGCTCCGCTCATCTTACTGGATATTAATCAGGTGAAATAAGCATATTGAAACATATTGGAAATCAAAGTAAAAACCAAATCTGAGATCCCAAGGAAATAAGCAACTAATTTGGCCAAGTCTTCTGTCTACTAAGACCAGCCAAGTATGTTGCTTAGAAAATAAAGGAATGCAATAAATACTAAATACTTGGTTGGAAAGTTGCTCCACATGCTGTTCTTCCAGAGTATCCAGGTTCAAAACCCAGCATCTACATTGACTCTCACAGTTGTGTGTAACTCTATTTTCAAGGGTGTGGTGCCCTCTTCTAGCTTCTGTCTGTACCAGGGTACATGAAGCATAAGCATATAGGCAGACAAAACATCTATACACATTAAGTTAAAAAATAACTTTAAAATGAATACTGTTAAGTACATATTATCATAAAATCCTCACAGGGACTGTCCAAACGTGCAAACATCAGTTCTACGATTAAAGCTATCAACACATATGTTTGAAAAAAGAATAATACTTATCCATGAGATACATATATTCTTTAAATTCTAATTTTTGTTTGGCCCCTGGAGTCCATCAGTAGCCAAAGGAAAAATATTTGGGGCCTACAACCACTGCAAATCTTTATTCAGAAGAGTGATTTGTGACAGTATCATTTATTAACAATGAAGAACAAAGAATATGATGTACTGAGCAGTTGTTGCATTTGGCTAGTCCGCTCCTTAAACTCTTTGCTTGAACAGAAACTATTTCTTTAAAATGAAATATTAATTATTTTGTAGAACCATACTAAGATGTTTTAATGATACAATCTCTGTCACATAATTAAATGTCTCTACCTAGTCTTTGTAATAATATTCAAAGATCATTATCAAAAAAGCAACAAAATTAAAATCCTTGTTTCCTAAAATAAAAAACAAGGTTCATGCTCTTTCTCTTACCATTGCAATATATTTGAAGTAATACTAAAATATTTGGATTGGAAGTTCTTTTTATTAGATCTTATTTTCCTTCTTTTAAAAATCAATTTCTTTGTTCTTTCCACACATCTCCTGTCAATAAAATGAAAAATGATATAGATTTAGGAGGATAGTGGTCTCAGTGTAGCATCTCTCATATTATTATTCCAGTATCATCTGTTACAAAGTAAGACCAATTCCCACATCTAATTACAAACAGGATTTCAGAGTCATTAAACAAAATACATTTCCATTAGTGCTGCTGTAAGAAGAGAGGGGGGAATGAAGATTAGTTCTTGCTGCACCTATATCTTTTAAGCTTTGAAGATTTATACTCTGTACTCAGATACTAGATCAGCAAAGTGATAGACATGTAAAACTGTTCGTTCTACATGGTTCGGATTCTGTTACTTGTGCTTTGTCATTCTTTCTGTTATGTTGCATTTAGTTCTTATATAAACATAACTGGAAACTTCAAAGTTCCTTTCTATTACTTGGTTGTCCTATACAAAATTGTGCTTTTTATACTTCAAATTAAATTGGCACAACAAAACTTACATACAAAATATAGATAATTTGCAAATTGGTAGTTCTGACTCAGTGAGACAATGCTATATTTTTGTCATTCAAATTCATTGGTAGCTTTAGAATGTAAGGAAGGTTGCAAGCTAGATAAATCAGGTAAACTGGCTAATGTGGTATTTCTAAATGATTGTAAAAGAAACATATATAGCCCTTCAATGAAGATGTGCATTCATTTTTAACATTACTGCATTTGGTCAACAGCATACCCTGAAGTGTTGCTGAATGACCAAACTATAGAGACTCTTTTATGCTATCATTTTTATTACTTATTATTCATATTTTCCTTATGTAAAGTAAGACTCATGTAATCCAAAGAAAGTTTTAAAATTTCTACTCACAGTACTTTAATCCATGTAACTCAAAGGAAAAAGCACTTGTAAACTGAAGAAAGGTAAATTGTGAAAATAAATATAATTCATCCTATAAGCAAAAGAGTGAGGTGGCTATTAAGTTGTTTTAACTATTTCATATTTTTTCATATTCAATATATTATATTAATGTAAGAAAAAGACTCATTTATTTAATGTTTACTCTTCAGAAGCAAAACTTATCAATTCAGTGTTTCCTATTATAGATGTATTCTAATTACAATAAACTTTGATAAGGAAATGAATAATTGACAATAAAATCATATAAGGATTGTTACTTCTTATTTATCAATAGGCAATCTCCAAAGCAAATGCTGAACTTTATCTTTATATTTACATATAACCCCTTATGAATTAGAGTAATAGGGATGACCACTGACCCTACACACAAAAGAACACCTCCTATAATGTTAATTGTTCTTAAACATGGTCTACTAAAGTGATATTTTACACATGGGAATATTCAAGTTAGGATATAGTATTACCACTGGAAAAAGTCTCATAGCTATGTTTTCTTGATGTGGTTCCTGAGCCCAGATCTCCTAACACCCATATCCTGTTTCCTGCTTCAACAACTTCCTGATTGCATTTGAAAGGTTCACCCTTGATGTTTCTCATCAATTTATCCTAGAAACTCTTGCTTCTTCTTTGAGGGAAGTACTTCTACCTAGTCAGTTTTCTATAATCAGTTATCTGTAATCAACAAAAGTACTACATAAAGTAAAATGCATAATACCAACTAAAAGAAGAGCTAATCAGGAAGGCTTTATAAAAGGATAAAAGAAATATTTGCATGATTATGACTGTAAAGATATTTATGAGTGTAAAAATGCATTTGAACTCAAAGATATATGTGAGCTCTCTTTCTCTCCCTCTCTCGCTCTGTGCATGTATCCCCCTCTTTCCTGCCCTCCATCCTATTGTTCCCTCCAGAAATATTATAAACACTACTTAAGTATATGAAATTGAATATTTATTAATTCATCAATTTTTAATTGAATTGATAAGTATAAGAGGCATATCCCATGAAGAAAGGAAAGGAGGCCGATAGAAAGGAAAAGAAGAATACATATTTGGAAAACCTCATATAACTATAAAAATATACCTTTAATAATTAATTTTATTATTAAACATGTATAAATAGATTTCAACTCCCAGGTGAGTATAATCTGTGATATACCATACACAAGAACTTAACAAAGGAAAGTTCAAACCTTTACATGTCAAATGACATTTGTTATATAATTTTCTCTTTTTATTATTTACAGTGGGTATCACAGAAGAATATTCTAAGTTTTCCTTCGAAGTTAGTCTTAATTGGATCCAGTTCTTCAGCAATTAAACTTCTGTAACCCATTTCTGTAATAGAGATGACACCTGAAATCCAAATTTTTTCATACTTATTCTAATTTCTATTGATTTGTCGATTGCCTTGTTATATGACTTTTTGCTCATTGTCCATAATATGAATTAAAATTCAGCAAAAGAATTTTTGCTGAGTTCTCTAGAAATTCATAAATGTAGTAATGCTCAGAACATTTGGAGAAACATTTGGAGATATTAGTAGAGCATGGAGCACACTAGACTAAGACTCAATAGTCTAAAAAGAATACCTTTGCCACATTTTGGCCTAAAATTTTATTGTCAAAATATGTTAAGAATGATACTGAATATTTGTATCCCTTTGTTTCTTGTTTGATAGTTGTCTCACAGTGGCAACATAAATGTATGATGTGATAGAGATATGTTTCCCTCATGGATTCAATAGAATGTTTTAAAATAATTACATTTTAGTCTTTTGATTTTATGCCATATTAGTATCAAAAAACTTTCTATGTTCAGAAATAAGAATATGCCTAACACAATAGTGCAAAGAGATTCATTATGTTTGTTAAAGGCAGGATGGTTAAGATAATACTTTGATGGTAGTTAAATGTTTAAAGATAATATATTTTCTAATGACTCCAAAACACATCTGAGAAACACATATAGCACTAGAAAGAACGAAAATCAATTCTTTCTCATCTTATTATATTTGCACTAACAAGAAAATAAACAGCTTAGACTTTTTTTAGAATAAAACATATCATGCTTTTGCCTTTCTGTACACTTGAAATTTAAAAGAGAAAAACTGACAAATGCTGACCACATAATAACTAACTATTCATCGTGGGCATAGAGCATGAGACGTCACACTAGGAATTAGTGCCTACACATGTCTTTTCAACTACAGCAGCATCCTCCTGTTTCTGCTAATTTTAGAAAAGAATGAATAATCTTAAAAAAGCAAAGCTTTTGTATGGTTCTTTTTTTCAGTGCTCTGTTCTCTTGTCTTAGGTTTTCCCCAGGGAACTCCCTTCTCACCAGCATTACTCCTCACACATTCTTTCACACTGAGATGTAAACATATGATAAGTTTGAAATTTATAATACTCTGAGGATTGTCTAAATTATCTTTATATTGGGGAGCAACATAAAAATTGAAAATTCCTAATGTCCATGAAGTTATCTTATAGATAAGACAGCTCTGAGGAAATGCCTTGTAGTACTAGATTACTATATCCAATTTGGTAAGAAACATGATATATGAGAATCTGTATCTAATCAAATTCTCTTAGAATCTTAAGAGCCAAAACTCCAATACACTAATGGAATACATGTTCCCCACAGCAATATATATATAAAGATATATTATACCTTTAGAATTAATATTCACACCAAGAGACAGTGGACTTAATAGTGTCTCCTACAAAATTATTCAATGGTTTACTAAGAAAGCTAGTGATTTTTTTTACTAGTATACTAGGCCTATTTTTCTTCTTCAATGTACATCTTAGTGCATAATTACTCAACTAATATAGTTGGGGCAGAATTCACTAAGAGTACAATGAAATAATACTCATTGAGTTATGGCAAATAGATGTGCAATAACTATCCTTTTATTGTTATATAGCATGTAATTCACATAAAATATATAGTTAAAATTCATACATATTATAAATATGTGTAAATATCTAGTGAAACTGAATTTAAATTGCATCTTATTTTAGTAAAGATTAAGAGTCAAACCTCATTCTTCTTGGTAGGCTAAGAGACAATTATCCTAACAAGATACAGTAACTCCTTTGAAGATTTCTCCTGAATTAACGCTTCAGTAAAAATATCTTCCTCCAATTCACTTCTCCACGTGTCTCTATTCATACTATTTCTTCAGGAAAAGAAAACTTACATAAGTTCTACCTCTCAATCCTTGTGCTCAAATACACATAACTTTGTTCGAGCCTTTCTACCCTTCTGTTCTTCCCTGTAAACAATCTTACTCCTTCCACCCCTTTTCATTATCAGTTAGGGGTTAGAAAGCCAGACTAACTTTAAAAGGGTTTTATCTATAGTTTACTGATATGGATGCCAATATTTTTAGGATTTAACACTTTTGTGGGTTACTTGATAAGTTTATGGATATACTGTAAGATTTATAAAAGTCAGAGGTCACATGTCTTCTCCCTGCATCAATTCAGTTATCAAATTTCAGTTCTTAAGTGTTCTTTAAAGTCACAACCTTTATGATTCTTATTACTAGGGACGTTGGTTTTGTTGCATAGCAAGATTAGTTTATACCTATACAAACCAACTATAATGTTAAAGTATCACAAAATTTGCATAGCCAAATTCATAGACTTTAGAATATCTAGGAAATGCATGATGAATCTAAATCTTGAAATCAGTCTATGAATACAGAATCAACAAAAATCAATCAACAAGCATTAGAATGGCATATCACTTCAAAGAAGCTACTTGGCATTTTCTCTGTGTAAGACAGAAAGTTATTGTGTGGCCCAGGGATTCTAGGTATCTATCTAAAACAAATAAATACATGTGTTCTACATAAAATCATATAGATGTTAGTAGCAGCATTACTGACAATAGCCATGTTAAATGTGGTATTTTTATATGGCAGATTATTGCTTAAGAGAGGAACAGGTGAGAATTAAGATTTGATACATATTGTAATAAAAATGAACTATTATAAAGTGTTATTCCAGTGAAAGAAAACATGCACTAGAGATCTCATGCTAAATGATTTCAGATACACAAAATATATAGAATAAACAAATTTACCAGTAAATGCAATGCAATGCTTAGGGAGAATATATATGTAATTAAATCATAACAAATGTCTAATTCTGTAAACATATTAAAGACACTGACTCTAATTATCAAGGAATTATAATTTTTCCTATATGAATCATACCTTAGTAAAATTCATAAAATTCTCTAGATGTCTGATGTCTTGCACATATATTTTGAGGTGCTCATATTTATTAACTGCCAGTCCAAGTCATTTCATATATAACACATTCCTAACAATAGTGCTGATGATAAACAACTCTGAATGATACTAATAGAATAAGAATTTATAAAATATAACTATTTGTAAATCCCTTATATCTATGTCTACCATAAAGAAGCCACTCAATATGGACAAATGATGCACACATATCTACCTAAAAGCCTTTTCCAAAGTAAATAGCAATATTCAAGAAATATTAATATATCACAGATATTATTTTAATTTATTGACATGTTCATACTCTTAGGGAACTAATACTCAAAAATAACCCAATTATGCTGCAGATCCTAAGTTGTTAAACTGTGGATCATAACTCAATATGAGGTCAAGTAAGTGAAAGCAGTGTTCACAAATTATTTGCTTACACTTAAGAGGTTTATGCATGTACAACTTCCAAGAAATTAATTAAAATAAAATGTGTAGTTCAGGTAAGTTGTTTGTGGTAGCACTACTTATGCTATATCACCTAACTTCACTGCAGCCTTTTTTGTCATGTGGAATATATGAATGTTCCACTGTGTACGTTAGCATGCCAAGAAATGTCAAAGAACAATGCCTAAAATATCTCAGTTAAAATGATTCCAGTATATCATACACAGCTTAATTATAGTGTTTAACTGAAAATACAGACAAATACAAACACAACTATTTAGTTACTTAAAAGATTCAGTGTGTATTTTTAATCACAAATAGCATAACTTTTACAAGACTAGTTCACAAAAGAAAACAAAAGAAAAATGAACATGAAAACATATTTTTAGAGAGTAGGAGAAGCTAACAGGAATGAAAGGTGACAGAAGTTTATGGGTATAAGACTAATCAGAGTGCATAATATACATCGAAGAAACCAACCACCACTCATGGGCAGAATAAATCAGCCTTAGTGAATCATAAAAATGAAAACAAAGTAGGAAGGAAAATGGAAGACATATTGTCAGGAGTGGCAGGTGCTAGATAGAGGGAGTAGGTGTGGATATGACCAAGTTATACTGTACATACATAGATATGTACACACATATGCATGCATATACATGTATGCATATATGTGTATATATGCGTATGCATGTGTATATATAGTATATATTATACAAACATGTGTGTACATATGCATATAGACATGTGTGTATGTATACACATATACACATACTATATATAAGTACACTGTATATATATAATGTTTATAATAGATACATAAATAAATAAAAATTAAA
>LOEQ01010285.1:11935-27511 GCA_001685075.1 Bramus lutescens | reverse complement strand
AGCTAACTCTAAAAACACTAAAAATGCCCTGTCTTCTTCATTAACAAATGTTCACTTAAAACTAATTTATTCAAGTGGAAATAAATGTGCACATCCATCTCAGTAAAATATAAATTCGATTTTGCAATTAAGTTATAAAATTAAATACATAATAGCAAATCTTCTTTAAATAAATATTTTAAAAAATTAATGATAAATATTTGATTTACATACCTTTTTATATACTTCTATACTTAGGGTTGTAAAAAATTTCTCAGTCAAAAGAAGTTGTCATGAATACTGCATTTACATCATTTATACCTCCCTCTTTCCCCACTTTATCTCCTCCCTTGCCCACTCCTCCATCTCAAATGTGTGAATTTCTCAAAAAATAAAATATTACAAAAATTATGATCTTCTTTATACAAAAAATAAAGGGGGGTTCCAATGAGAAAAGATGCTCTGCAATAAAATAGGCTTTGAAATTTCTAATAAAAAATCACTTTCAACATTTTGTCAAGTGACAATTCATGAATGTTTTGAAATGATCAAACAGCCTGGTAGTGATGTAGGAAGTCCTTCTTTATATTTGTTGCTTTTATTGGTTAATGAATAAAGAACTTGCTTTGGCCTATGATAGGGCAGGGTAGAACTAGGCAGGAAAACTAAACTGAATGCTGGGCAAAAGAAGGCTTAGTAGTGGGAAGCCATGTATCTAACACAGGCGACAGACGCTTCCCCCTGGGGCTCTGAAACTTTTCCAGTAGGCCACAAACTTGTGGTGATGCTTAGATTAAGGGAGATGGGTTAGTTTATGATATAAGAACTAGCTAGAAATATGCTTAAGCTATTGGCCAAACATTATTGCAATAATATAGTTTCTGTGTGATTATTTCGGGTCTGAGCAGCCGTGAATGAACAAGCAGTCTCTGACAACACTGGTACTTACTATAAACTCTATTTATGAAGACAATCTACAATTATCATCAATATGATGACTGGATTGCAAAAATCTCCTCAGGGGTTTTAGAGAAAGAATTAAAATTGTCTACTATTTGTCTCAGTTTTAAGGTCTTTTGCTTTAACTTTAGGTTATTATACTCAGCAAATTAAATTCATTTCAGAAGGACTAATATCATGTTTTCTCTTATTGGTGATCATTATCTAGATTTCATATAAAAACATTAACACACACATACAATACAAACAAAAACACTTACACACACACGCACACACTCATCTTGAAAGTAATAGTGAATCTGTCTAAGGAAATAAACAGAACTAATGGGAAGAAAGAAAAGAAGAAGGGAATTCAGAGAATATCTTTAAAGGACAATGATATGCTTGAATTAAAATGTCCCTAGGAAACACAATTCAATGTAAAACGGATATGCACTCTTTAAAAAAAAAAGAACTATTACTTACATATTTTTTCTTATCTGGAATTTTTCATCTTTTGAAAATTTAGTTTGAAAGGATAGCACAGGCATCCTGGACACTAAAAACTCAATTTCCAAATGCCTTGAGGAGAATAGTATACTAGGTAAAATTCAGCCTGGCTTACTAAAGATCAAGTCCTGTCTGGCCAATCTAATCTCCCTTCTGTGACAGAATGACAGCTTGAGAAATAGAAGAGCAACATTAGATGCAATTTATGTTGACTTTATCAAGGTTTTTAGAACAGTCTAAACAATTGGCTCATCAATAAACTGAATGAAAATCAAGGCAAGTCACATACCTATAGAGAGTTCACAAAAAGAAAAAATGGTGCATTCATAGATGATCACAATAGATCAATGTCTGTTTTGGGCTGTGATGATTTAAAAAAAAAAGACTTTCTGAGATATCCAGACCAGGATAAATAATTCTGTCAGTGTCCTGAATTTGTACAGAGGGAAATTTTAATGAAACAACCTAAATATAAAACTTGTGAGAATGAGTTCAGAATTCAGTGACAGCACTGTACATAATGTCTTGTAAGAAATTAATAGTATGTACTACCAGAACATCAGATTCAAAATAGTATTCAATTATTAAGGAAAACCAAGATAATTGAGAAAGGATCATTGATGTTAAAAAACAAAAGTAAAAAATAAAATTTATACTTAAAATGATATCTATAAAATGTTACAGTTTAACTAAAGCAAAGAGAGGGTAACAGATGCTCAAAATAATAAAATAAAACTTTATTCGAACAACATACATAAATGTTAATATGCAGGGACACTTAAGACATAAATTGTAAGAACACAGAGAGTAGATTCAACAACGATTCTTTCTTCCCTTAAAAGTGGAGTTTTGTGTTTTATAATAATATCCAGTAGGTGACAAAAGAAAAGTAAACAATTGGGAAGAAATGGTGGAAAATCTCCAGACTGGGAAAATGTAAAGAAAGATGACATCAATGTCAATTAATCAGACTGATATAAAGATGGTGCTTAGAATTTGTGAATCAATACTACTTTGAGATCCTATTTTACATCTGTCAGAATGATTAAGATTAAAAACACAAGTGACAACTCATTCTGGAGAAGATGTGGGGTAAGGAGATCAATGCTCTGTTGTTGGTGGGAGTGCAAACTTGTACAACCCCTATGGAAATCAATATGGTGGTTGTTCAGAAAATTGGGAATTGATCTACCTAAAAACACAGCTATACCATTCTTGAGCATATACTCTAATGACCCTCCATCCTACCACAAGGATATTTTCTCAACTATGTACATAGCAGCTTCATTCAAACCAGCTAAAAACTGGAAACAACATAGGTGCCCCCAACCAAAGAATAGATAAAGAAAATGTGGTACTTTTGCATAATAAAATATTACTGAGCTGCTAAAAATAATAACATCATGAAATTTGTAAGTGAATGGATGAAACTTGAATAAAACATCATTCCTGAGGCCACCCAGACTCAGAAAGACAAATATTACATGTACTCACTTATAAGTGCATATTAGCTGTTAAGTAAAAGATAATCATGCTACAGAGATGTTAGGTAACAAGGAGGGTTCTAGGTGCGGAATCATAAATCTCCCTGGGAAAGGGAAACAGAATAGATTATGCGGTTCGACTGAGGAAGCTGGAGATGGGAACAGGAATGATCTGATGAGGGTTGGGGAGAGGGAGAGAGAGAGAGAGAGTTCTGGGAAAGACAACTAGAATTAGGTGACATTGGGGGTGGGTACAAGGAAAAGATATTGTGATAAAAATTTTTCTAGAACCTGTGAGAGTGAATGACCCTAGTGAGGATTCCTAGTAATGCAGGATATACAGCCTGAACTGGCCACCTTCTGTAATCAGGAAAGGCATCCAGTTTTAGATTAGGATGCCAACCCAGCCACAAAACCTTTGACTACAACCTGTCCTGCCTGCAAGATATTTTGGGAGGAATGACGGCTCTGTGCTTGTGGAATGCACCAAACAATGACTGTTCTAAATTGAGGCCCATAGCACAAAAGCAAGCCCACATCAGACACTGCCTGGATGGCTAGGATGCTGGATGGCCTAGAGACCTAGGGTAGAACCAAACCTGACTGACAAAAAAGTCATGAAATGATTCTGCTATCCTCATAGATACATGCCTATCCCAATTGTTATCAAAGGTGCTTCATTTAACAAATGTGGGCAGATTCAGTGACCTACAGTCAAGCATTAGGTGGAGCTCCAGTTACCCAACAGAAGAGCTATAGATAGGAGTGTAGGTCTTCTGCATATATGTCATGGTTGTTTAGAGTCCGGTTTTTTGATTGTTTGTTTGTTTGTTTTGGAATCCTAACAGTAGAAGTAATGTTATCTCTGACTCTTTTGCCTTCTCTTGGGTCCCTTTTGCTTCTACTTGGTTTCTTCATTCAGTCTTGATATGCAGGTTTGTACCTAGTATCATTGCACCTTATTTTGCCCTGTTCAGTAGAGAGCAGAGGGAGGCCTGGACTTTTCTGACACTAAACAGAGGGGCAATGGATCTCAGAGAGTGAGGAGTTGTGTGGACAACTGTGAAAAGTAGAGCATGGGAAGCATAAAGTCGGGATGTATTGCATGAGAGAATAAATAAAAAGAAAGAATTAACTTTTATAAAAATGAACCTTAAAACTACTTACACAGAAAAGAAGCCCCCAATTTCCTATTGAGGTATTAAGAATAGGCATAATATTACACTGGTGTAAGGATATGTAAATAGTATGCTATTCTTTATATTAATAATTTAACCAGCCCTGGGTAGTTGCCTAGGTTTGCAGTACCAGGCAAGAATTTCCTCTAATTGTGTAATCCTAGATGAGTACAATTACAAAGAAGATAAAAGTAGCTCTTAGCCCCCATAAAAATGCTTCTTTTTATAAAAGATTGAAATTATTACAGAAATCCATCACTAGTCAAAATGAAGAGAGCAGTTCACCCCCAATTGATACATAACCAACTGAATCATCTATAACACGACCCATACATCTAATGTTTAAGGAACTTGGGGGTACTGGGCTCAGAAAATTGAAAGCTAGACTAGGACACCTACAGGTAGAAAACGTCTTCCAAACAACATAGAGGGTTTATACCTTAAAAATATTAACAATACGATTTCTGAAAAGCACTTCATAATAAGATCAATTCACATGTCAATGTGGGTGGAGGAAATTTGACTAGTTCAAAGCATTCCTATAGAGATAGCTATAGTTAAATCATTACTACTAAAACAGGTAAAATCAATTTTTTGACAACATGATTCCTGATAAGATAGCCAATCAAATCGCCAACCTTAAATATAGAGACAGACAGACACACAGACGACACAGACACACTTGCACACATGTACTCATGCACTCATGCATGTATGCACACTCGGGGGGGGCACATGGGCAAAACATTAAATGTGCCCAGTAGGATGTATAAGCATAACAATACTTAAAGAAAAACAGTCATGAAATTGAGAAGGAATGCAGGAGACTTGAGAGGAGAAGGGTATGGGAGATAGAGAGAGAGACATTCTCAAAACTTAAAAACATTAAATTGAAAAAAGAATAAACACTGTAATTTTCTCCAGTAGCAAGAGATGCCAACTTACATTGCTTTTAAGGTAATATCAACTTACAAGAAATGTTTATAGGGAGAAAAGGATAATTCCATATAAAAACCTTCCATAAATAGTCATTTGGAATCATGTTCAACTGAGAACAAGTAGGCTTCACATGACTGTCTAGAAACCTCTTTTCCATATCTAATAAAATGAAAAACATAAAGAAAGAACACAATCATGGGATGTTCTAATTAAGCATTGCAAGCTAATCATTTCTACATGATTCAACTTTCTCCTAAAATCCTATACTTTATAAGACACAACATCTTCAACATCTGCTCCACGAAAGTTAAACCTGTACAAAAATCAGGACAAGCAGGGACTTAGAGGTTAAAGTTTTCTGTGCTCTTCATGTTAGATCCTCCAGAGGAAATCATGGTGTACAGACCTTCCCTCCAAAAGCAAGAGAGTTAAAAATAACTAGTAAATAGAAATAGATCAGAGACTTTTTGTAGTCATTAAAAAGACCCACTGCTGTATAACTACACCTCTTATTTGATAGCTACAATTGTAATCACTCAGGCATCTCTTTCCCACAAACACTCCACAGCAACAACCATTAATGACTAATTGCAAAGCTTCAGGTGCAATAAAACACAGACTAATTTCCTAAAACAATAAAAGACAGAATATCTCATTTGAAACCAATGAAACACAAACAGATTGTTATTTATGCTGAAATCTTAATGCAGAGTCATGTTGCTGCTATTACAGAATCTATTAAATGCCATGAATCAGAGACACTACCTGTTTGTCTCAAGATAAAATACTAAATATTAAGAACCTTCAAGCATTAAAGTTACTGTTCCTTTTAAAGACTAATTTTATAAATTTTAACTCCCCTTCTTACCTCTAGATTTAAAGAATTATTCAAACATGTTAATTAAAATAAAATAAGAAGGCCTGTTACAGCTTCTAGAATGTGAATATTCTTTTTCCCACAGTTATTCAACTAACTGTAAGTTGTCTATATTTTATGTTCCTGTTCTTTATATTTTTGAATGAGTCAAAAGATTTAGAAATGTCTTTAAGTCATGGAATATGAACTCTGATATTGCCAAGGTGATTTGTATGAAAAGAAAAATTCAGAATGTATGACCTAATTCAGAATGGGTAACCGAATTTTCTATATACTATTCTTTGTTTAAATGTAGAAAAGATGATATTTCAAACCATATTTTGATAAAAAATATTATAATTAAATATAGTCCAGAAGTTACACAATTAAATGACAAGGGTCAATGAAATGTGGAGGTTACAAAGTTAAAAATATAAACAATGAATATTGTTCAGTCTGGATCACTGCATATAAAAGCATGCAAATAGATTCATGCTTATCGAGCTGCACAAAAGTGAACTCCAAATGGTGGATCAAAGGCCTCAAAATAAAATAAGGTACACTGAGCCTGAGATAAGAGAAAGTGGAGAACAGCCTAGAGCACATTGGTGTGGAAGACAACTTCCTGAACAGAAAGAACACCAATAGCAAGGCACTAAGATCAAAAATTTATAAAGTGAGAAGTTTCTATAAATCAAAGGACAAAGTAACAGGCTACAAATTAGAAAAGATTTTTTTTTACCAACTATACATCTGATAGAGGACTAATTTCTAAAATATAAAAAGAAATCAAATAATTGAATATCAAGAAAACAAACAATCCAATCCCCCTTTTTAGGGGATGCAGGTCTAAACTGAGAAATCTCAAAAGAGAAAAAACATGAACATTTCAGAAGCACTCAAAAAAGTGTTCAACATCTTTAGTCATCAGGGAAATGCAAGCAGAAGCTTTGAGATTTCATGTTTCTCCTGCCAGAATGGATAAGATCAATTAAACAAATGACAGATCATGCTGACTAAGACATGGGGTAAGGAGAAGACTCATTTATGCTAATAGGAGTGCAAAGCTGTACACCAATATGGAAATTAGTGTTGTGGTTCCTCAGGAAAATGGGAATATATCATCAACATCCAGCTATAACACTCTTGGGCATATTCGCAGTGGATATTTCAAATTACCATAGAGACACTTGCTCAACAATATTCAATGTTCCTCTATTCATAATAGTTGTAACCTGGAATCTACCTAGATGTATGTCAACAGGTGAATATATAATGAAAATATGATAATTTATGCAATAGGATATTACTTAGCTGTTTAAAAAGTGATATTCACAGGTAAATGGATGGAGGTAAAGAAAAAAAATCACCCTGAGTTAGGTAACCCAAACCCCAAAGGACAAGTATGGTTTATATTTTCTTATTTGTAGATATTGAAAGTTAATTCTTAAATATGAGCAAGTTACAACCTGTATAAAAACAGTTTAAGTAAGGGACTAGTGGGGAAGGTGGGATCACTTTAGAGAGGGAAAATAGAATGAATAATTACAAATGGACAGGAGGGGAGGGGACTTAGAACAGGAAGATAAATAAGGAAGGGTGGAAAGAGAAAATTGAGGGACAGAATATAGGAAAGGACAGCAAAAACTAAGGGTTATTTGGAGAGTAATATGGAAACCCAATACACTAGAATATTTAAAAATATATACTTATATAAAGGTGATCTAAATAATATCACTGAAAAATAGGAGGGATGTAGCATCCACTGGATACCGCTCATCACCAAATAAAACTTCCAGTACCAGGAATGAGGTACATCTAATCCAGTTGTTGACCAAAGTGGCCTCATGGGAACATCCAAATAATGCATGCTGTTTCCTAGGCTATTGGATGTTCTCAACAAACTGATATCATGGTCCTATTTCTGAAGACACCACATACAGGACTCATTGAACACAGAAATACTTTCTATACCTCCTAATTTAAAACATAATGAAATTCAGAGATTTTTAATTTCTCGTTTTAGAGAAAAAAACATTGACCTTTCATTGCTAAAATATCATGCATTGTTAAGTCAACATGAAAACTACAATCTCAAAGAATTAACAAAATAAAAAATTTACCTAATGAAACTTGTTGTTCATGAAAAGCCTGTTATTTGCTAGGTGCTTCAAGTCATTAGAAAACTATGTATCAAAACACCAAATGACTATTAGCTAAATTTTTTTATTACTAATTCTGACTTTATGCTATCATGTAAAGAAAATTTAGTGTATATTCCTCACTGGTAATTTATAACCCACATAATGAATATTATTACTGAACTAAGTATATTTTGTTTGTCTGATAGTATCCAGTACCTACCATGTAAATAAAAGCTTAATTATTCTCTAAGACCAAACTTTACTTTGGGTTATATATTCCGTTTCTCAGTTCTATTTAAACCATGTACATTCAGGAAAACCATGACCATAACTAGTAATTAGGCCATAAATTTTGCTGAGTCTGATCTCCCTTCTCAAGACCATGTACTAATTTTTCTTCCTGGAAGGCACTAAAATAAACTAAAGTAGAAAAATGAG
Organism: Bramus lutescens; assembly: GCA_001685075.1. NCBI lineage: Eukaryota > Metazoa > Chordata > Mammalia > Rodentia > Cricetidae > Bramus > Bramus lutescens. The sequence goes on along the minus strand of LOEQ01010285.1, from coordinate 19,044 downwards.
AAATCTGGCCCAGTCTTTGATCTCATTTCAAATCCTGAGATAGGAAAACTAAAGATGTAAAAGACATATTGGTCACTCAGAATAGAACAATATGTCACATAAAATTCTTAAAATAAATTTATAATTGTAATGTAAACTTTTAAAACTGAAATGTATTAATTTGTAGTTTATTAAGCATTTTAGTTATGCAGGTTATAAAACTCAAAAACTTATTACTTGATATTTATTGTTTAAAATTATTCCTTTATAACAACATTAAATTTCAAAAGTATTTTTTCTTAAACTGATCACATTGAAGATAGTTTATGTCTGAATTTCAGCATGATCTTATAGGCCCTGAAGCACAGAAGCTCATAGCTCTTTCCTTGTATCCTCATTTTAATACAATTTATTCTAATGACAAGATCAAGACAAAGTCTTTTTATAACACATTGTTGATGAGAAGACAGAATCCTAAAAAGATCAACTCTTTGGACTGAGTCAAATATAAGAGCTAACTTTGAGGCAGATATTCAATAGTTTTATGATTTGGGAAAATAAACTTTTCTTTACTCCTGCTTCTTTATTTTTAAATATTAGAGCAACCTTCCCACTGTATTTTGATAAGAATTATAAGACCCAGAATTCTAGATAATCTGAATGAATAAAATATGAATTTTCAAATTATTTCCTGTTAAACTGTAACAATATTGTATAGAAGGAAAATGCCACTTGCTGAAAGAAGTTCTAAGTCTATAATTCACCAAGAAATGGAAAGTTTATGTGAGAAAACTCAGATTCATTTTACATACTATTATAATTAAATCCTTTCCCACCTTGAGACAATTTTCCATTTCCCTTGAAAATTAAGTCATAACATTCTGTTTACATCTAGGAGCCTAGAAGTATAGATATTAACCTACTCATCTACCTGCTTCATTAATTTAAGTTTAATTGTAGACAAAGCTTTGGAGCTATAGTTCCTGGAACCAACATTCGTAGCCTCAATTGTTATTTTTCTATAAAACTAAATCTTAGTCATTAATTTGTTCATCTATTTATCAACATATGCTGATAGTTACCATCACATACTTTGAAACTGTCAGAGTACTATCAAATGATAATGGCTAAGATACAATTATCATAGGATAAAGGATAAAAAAACAAACATTGTGAGATGAGAAGACATGTGACTATACAAGCATTTTTTTTCTCTCTCTATCTCTCTCTTCTGTCTTTCGTTCTTTTCCAGCTCTATGTTGTGCTGCTTTACAACTTGGCATAGTCAACAATTCTTTGCGTTCATCAGAACCACCGTTCAGCTAAGCAAGCGGTTTTACAATTCTTGAAAAGACTGGTTCAAGAAACCTGGAGTACGGACTGTGTCTTTAGATTTTAGAATGAAAGAGCAAGAACTGCGGTTTGCATTAGGAATAGGGCACAGATTTTAAGACAGTGATTGCAACAACTAATATAAGAATTAGAACTAAATTGCATCACAGAAAAACAGTAGAAATATGGCAGGCAGGATGGATAAGGGAGAAGAATGGAGTGGATTTAAGCTCAACCTGGGCTGTGTAGGGAAACCTGGTCTCACAAACAAAAACAGAAATTTCTAAATGTTTATTAAATGTGAATCTGAGGTTATAATCTGCAATAGTTTTCTAGTTTGAGTATACACATTACACTTAAGCTAAAGGTTCTTCCCAAACTTTTTATAATCAAAGCACATATAATATTCTTGGTTCATTGTTTCTCCTCTGTTGCATTCTATAATAGAACAGTCAGTGTTGCTTTTTGGTAACTGCTGAAGGATCTCACCTGTGTTAGAATTAAGGTCATCTGGCTCTGACTCAGTCCCATTTTGGCTTCCATTTCCCTGAAGAGTATTCATTGCCATAAGCTTCATCTTCTGGAGCTTCATTGCCTCAGCCATCGCTGCAGCTGTTATGCCTAAATCAGAACCATCAATTTAAAAATAAAAAAATAATACATAAAAATAACTAAGAAGAAATAAAAATTTATTTCTTAATGACATCAAAATATTGCATAGTTTTTTAACAAGAATATGCTGCATGATGCAAGCAGAAAAGTAAATCACAAATAAGCAATCAAAAATGAATATTCAAAAATGCATTTTTAACTCATAATGACTTATAACAAAGAGCATGAAAATATAGATTAAAATATAGGTCTAATTTTCAATTAAAAAAATAACTAAATAGGTCAAATATTGCAATTGTTTACTTGATTTAAGCAAATAATTATTAACTACAAGAAGGGAAAGCAATCCAAGACTTAACACATGTGTGTGCAAAAATGAAATTAAGAATATTTGTGAACAAGACTCTTCACATATTTTTAATTTGTTGACACAATGAAAAGTTTCAATATTTATGTGCCTGTCTAATGAAATATCATCTGTATGCTGTACAAAGAAATATCAGGGAGCAGACTCTAAATATCTGGTGAAGAATCATGTCATAATAGTGCTAGAAGGAAATTGAGAAGATATCTGTTGAATAAGGCCACTTGTTGGTTCCTGGCTGCCCAGGTAGCTTATACCTGAAGCAATCACAAAGAAACTGTATTGTTTAAATCACTGTTTGGCCTACTAGCTCTAGATTTTTAATGGCTAACTCTTACATTTTAACCCATCTTTCAGACTGTATGATCCTAATAATCCCATGGTGTAATAGAACTGATCACTCTCAGCTTTGCACGTGGGTTATGTACTATCTCTTAACYGACTGATYACAATTTTGGAGTTAACTATGGATGAAAATGTTACCCCCATCACAATATGCAGGGTGCACAAATAAAAGCTCTTCTTCCAGCTAACTATATGAAAAGAAACACTGCAATTCGTGTGACGCAAAAATGGGCAAAAGCAAAAGACTAGCTTCCCCTTGAGAAGAGAATTTTCAGACTTATGAAAAGGACAACAATACTAATAAAAATTGCATATATTTAGAAGCATTCAGAATGTCAACAAAACTGCTGCTTTTTTGCAATTACAGAGTGGTATTCAGTTAACAGAACAACAATTATCTTCGTATAAGCTGCATGGGGTTCCGACACAAAGAAAAACATATATAGATCCTCCTGGAAACTGGAAGCAGACAAGATCANAATGACATCTTGAATTTTGCATGCAAATGGATGGAAATAGAAAACACTATCTTGTGTGAGGTAACCCAGACCTAAAAATATGAATATGGTATGTACTCACTCATTAGTGGGTTCTAGCTATAAAGAAAGGACATTGAGCCTATAGTTCACAATCCTAGAGAAGCTATGTAATTTGGTGAACCCAAAGAAAAACATATATAGATCCTCCTGGAAACTGGAAGCAGACAAGATCACCAGGCAAAAATTGGGAGCATGGGGGTGAGGATGGGGTGGGGGAAGGGGAGAGGGGGAAAGAGAGGGGATAAATGGAAGGTTGGGGAGAGCTTGGGAGAGTGGGATGGTTGAGATGGAGGAAAGACAGATATGGGAGCAAGGAAGGAGATTTGTTAATTGAGGGAGCCATTTTGGCAAGAAGCTTGGCTCTGGAAGGGTTCCCAGGAGTCCACGGTAATGACCCCAGCTAGGACCCTGGGCAGTGGAGGAGAGGGTGCCAGAACTGGCCTTGTCCAGTAGTCAGAGTGATTAATATCTTGAATATCACCATAGAACCTTTGTCCTACCAATGGAGACAGAGACAGGGACTCACATGGGAGCACTGGACTGAGCTCCCAAGGTCCAGTTGAAGAGCAGAAGGAGAAAGAGGGAGAATATGAGCAAGGAAGTCAGGACCTCGAGGGGTTGGTCCACCCGCTGAGACATGTGCCTGAGCTAATGGGAGCTCACCAAATCCATCTGGACTGGGACTGAATGGGCATGGGATCAAACTGGACCCTCTGAAGGTGGCTGACAATTGGGGCAGACTGAGAATCCAATAATAATGGCGCTGGGTTTGTCTCTACTGCATGTACTGGCTTTTTAGGATCCTATTCTAATTGGATGCATACCTTCCTAAGCCTGGATGGAGAGGGAAGGGCCTTGGACTTCCCACAGGGCAGGGTACCTTGCCTTCTCTCAGGACTGGAGGGGAAGAGGGGGCAGGTGTATGGGGGAGCAGAAGGGAAGTGGGAGGAGGGGAGGAAGTGGAAATTTTGATTAGTATTATTGATAAAGTAAAAGAAAAAAAACAAAAAATATGACGAAACTAAAACCATGTGAAGGGAACATATAGAAATGATTTACATTACGGTGGTAGTTTGAATGTAATTGGCTACCATTGGGAGTGGCACTGTTAGGAGTTGTGGCTTTGTTGGAATAGGTCTATCCTTGTTGTAGGAAGCGTGTCACTGTGGAGATGGACTTTGATGTCTCTTTTGCTTAATCTTCGCTCAGTGTGACACTCAGTCAACTTCCTGTTGCCTGCAAGATATGTCTTGTATATTCCTCCAGCACCATGTTTTCCTGCTTGCTACCATGTTCCACACCATGATGGCGATGGGCTGAACATATGAAACAGTAATCAAGCTCTCTTAATTAAATATTTCCGTTATAAGAAAAAAATGGGGTTCTGATCTTAACAGAGAATTCTCAACAGAGGAATCTCAAATGGCAAAAAAAAACACTTAAAGAAATGTCATCATGCTTAAACATTAGGAAAATACGAATCAAAGTGACTTCGAGATTCCATCTTAAACCAGTCAGAATGGCCAAGTTCAATAACACAAATGACATCATGCTGGAGAGGATGTGGAAGAAGAGGAACACACCTTCGTTGCTGGTGGGAATACAACCTTGTGCAGTCACTATGGAAATCAATATGGTAGTTCCTCAGAAATTTAAAACTCTTTCTCAATATCTAACTAACTATACCACTCTTAGGCATATACTCTAAAGATCCTCCATCCTATCACAAGGACATTTGTACAACTATGTTCAGAGAAACTTTATTTATAATATCCAATTTTTGCCTGGTGATCTTGTCTGCTTCCAGTTTTCAGGAGGATCTATATATGTTTTTCTTTGGGTTGGAACCCCATTTTTAATTGAATAGTTTGGTTTTTTGATGCCTAGTTTCTTGAATTCTTTATATATTTTGGATATTAGCACTCTGTCAGATGTGGAGTTAAGGAAAATGTTTTCCTACCCTATAGTCTGCCATTTGAAATGATTCCTGATGATATCATATTCATATATCTGTGTCTAGCATAATCATGATCAGAGAAGCAACTGATGGTATCAGATGCAGAAACTAATAAGAGAAACACTAGGCTGATCCAGGGGAACCCAAAAGAAGAGAGGGATGAAGGATTGTGGGAGCCAGAAAGGTGGAGAACACCAGGAGTATAACAGGAGAACATGGCTCACAAATTCAAATAAGCAGGGCCCCTTGCAGGGCTCATAGGGTCGGAAGTGACAATCCGGGACCCTGTATGGATCTGACATAGGTCTGCTGCATATACATTATGGTTATGTAGCTTGATGTTCATGTTGGACTCCTAAGAGTTGGAGTGGAGGGGGGTTAACTCTTATCCTTTTGCCTGTGCTTAGAACACTTTTATTCCTACTGTTTTTTATCTCTTCCTGCCTTAATATGAGGGTCTGTGCTAGTTTCATTTTAATTTTTTATGCCATATTTGGTTGATATCCCTGAGAGGACAGACTACTGTTTTAATCTTTTATTTTTTTGTTTGGAGAAGGGAAATGGAGAAGTAGATCTCAGGGTGAGAGGGAGAGTGAAGAGAGGGGGAAAGTATAGTCAGCATATAATGTATGAGAGGAGAAAAAAATCATAGTGATTTGAAAAGAACAAAGGAAATGTAAACTTCCTAATCAGTTATACTTTGACCATCAGTTAAGATTAGTTTGCAAACTTTCACACCTAATCTATGAACAAGTAAATTATCTGAAGTTGATCTGTGAGTAATGAAATCTTCAGATTTACACTTAATTAAATAAAATGGTAAGTCAGTTCCCAGAAATATGTTTTATACTTGAAAACAATGTTTAATTATATTAACAGTCAAGGCATTCTAATTAATAATGTATCTGCCAAAAGAAAAACAGCATAGATTATCACATGATTTCAATCTACTTTTCAAGTTCTGTGTGATGACTTGTGTGTTATTTGCAAATAAAGTTGCTTTGAGTAAATGATGGTGTACTAAAACACCTATGAAATTCCCTTTTAATAAATGATGCAGATATAAATCTTCTAGGCATATATATTATTTAGGTTTATTTTTATGAGATGCTCCAAACTCTGTGTAGGAAATCAAAACAAAACAACAACAAAAAAGCCCACCCCACTTGAACCTTAAAACATCAGAATACAGTAAACAGAAAACTGTAAGTATCAAAAAGTATAAACCATTCCAGACACGCAAACTTTAAAAAATGTAAAGAAAAAAACAAGTAATCTAAAAGCATTTGACTATGAGTCATCCAAACCAACTTGATACATGAATATAATCCCTGCACTTAATGTCAGGAAATATCATAGAATATGAGACAGAAAGATTATAAGATTCAGAGGATTGTTGCTGATGCTGAAAAAATAATATATTTCTGTGTGTCAGGGAAACAGCACCTATGAAATTTTAGCAATATAATTGCCTAAAGAAAACCCATATAATGATAGCAGTACTTGACATGCAAGTGTAGATCAACAAAATCTCAGAAAATCTCACTCATCCTTAGATGAAGATGGACAGAAAGCATCAGTCTTCTCCAGTTAAGAGCCTTCTGCCATGTTACAAAATAGCAAGTCGTTGGTCATCCTAAACATATATACATATAAATGAAACTAAAGATTGTCAGCAGGATAGATATACGGATGCATAGACAGACAGATTGATATAGTTTCTGTGTGTAGATGGATAGATAGATAGAGATAGATTTATCTATGTAAAAGTAGTAAAGAAAAGGAGGCCATGAAATTCAGAGCATGGGAGTAGGAAAGGAATTAGAATGGGGGAAGGAAGAGAGAAAATAATGTAAATATGCTACTCAGGTAGGAAAGTGTCAAAAATCAAGAGATGGGAGATGGCCCCAGCTTATTCCTTGAGTAGCTGAGGAGAGGGCGCCTCCACTGGCCCCATCCTATAGCCACATTGATGAATATC
>LOEQ01010284.1:72928-85732 GCA_001685075.1 Bramus lutescens | reverse complement strand
ACTACAAAAGCATTTGTTCAGCTATGTTCATAGCAGTATTATTTGTAATAGCCAGAATTTGGAAACAACCTAGATGCCCCTCAAAGGAAGAATGGATATGGATACATTAGAGTAATACTCAGCAGTAAAAACAATGACATCTTGAATTTTGCATGCAAATGGATTGAATTAGAATGTATTTTTGGGGTAACCAAGACCCCCAAAATAAATATGGTATGTACTCACTCATAAGTGGATTCTAGCCATAAACAAAGGACATTGAGCCTATAGTTCATGATCCTAGAGAAGCTAAGTAATAAGATGGACCCAAAGAAAGACATATATAGATCTACGTGGAAATTGGAAGCAGACAAGATTGTCTGACAAAATTTGGGAGCATGGGGTCAAGGGGTAGAGGGAAGGGGAGAAGGAGAAGATGAGGGGAGAAGGGGAGGGTTGGGGAGAGCTTGAGGAAATGGAATAGTTGAAATGGAGGAAGGACAGATATGAGATCAAGGAAAGAGATATTTTGATTGAGGGAGCCTTTTGGGGGTTAGTAAGAAACCTGGCTCTAGAAAAATTTCCACAAATCCACAAGGATGACCCCAGCTAAGACCCTAGCAATAGAGGAGAGGGGGCCTGAACTGGCCTTGCCCTGTAGTTAGACTGATAATGGACTGAGCTCCCAAGGTCCAGCTGAAGAGTGGAAAGAGTGAGATTGAGCAAGGAGGTCAAGACCATGAAGGGTTCACTCACTGAGAAAATGTGCCTGAGCTAATGGGAGCTCACCAACTCCAGCTGGACTGGGAATGAACAATCATGGGATCAAACTAGTCCCTCTGAATGTAGTTGATCATTGGGGCAGACTGTGTGGCCAATGACAATGGCCACACAGTCTCTAACTTCATGTACTGGCTTTGTGGGATCCTATTCTCTTTGGATGGATACCTTGTTCAACCTAGATGTATTGGGGAGAGCCTTGGACTTTCCATAGGGCAGGGTGCCTTGTCCTCTCTTAAGATTGGAGATGGGTGGAGGGGAGAGTGTGTAGAGGGAGTGGAAGGGGAGGGGGAGGAGGTGAGGAAGTGGGAATTTGGATTGGTATTTTCTTAAAGTAATGAAAAAAAAGAAAACAAAAAACCAACCAACCAAACAAACAAGCAAAAATGGCCATCCTACCAAAAACAATCTACAGATTGGAGGCAATTCCCTTAAAAATTCCAACACAATTCTTCACAGATCTTGAAAAGACAATTTTCAGCTTTATACAGAATCACAAAAAGCCCAGGATAGCTAAAAACAATACAAAATATTAAAGATCCATTGGAGGTATCACCAACCCTAATCTCAATTTGTATTACAGAGCTGTAGTAATAAGACAGTAGGGTATTGGCACAAAACTGATATGTTGATCGATGTGATATAATTGAAGACCCAGACATAAATTCACACATCTATGGACACTTGATTTTCTTTTATAAAGAATTCAGAATTATATACCGGAAAGAAAGAATCTTCAACAAATGGTGTTGGTCAAACTGTAGGGTTGCATGTAAAAGAATCCACACAGACCTGTACTTATCTTGCACAGAACTTAGCTCCAGTGGATCACAGACCTCCATATAAAACCTGATACAATGAACTGGACAGAAGAGAAAGTGGAAAATAACTTTGAACTCATCATCATGGTAGACAACGTTTGGAACAGAACAGTAGCAGCACAGGCACTAAGATTGACAATTAATAAGCTGCACAGCAAAGGACCCTCATCATTTGGACAAAGTGGCCGCCTACAGGATGAGAAAAGACTTTTTAACAAATATGTATCTGATAGAGGGCTAATATCCAAAATATATAAAAAAACTCAATAAACTATAAGAACACAACTAACCCAATTTAAACATGGGTTATAGATCTAATATATCATCCCCAAAAGAAGAAACTCAAATGGCAGAGAAATAAATGTTCAATAGCGTTAGCCATCAAGGGAATGCAAATCAAAACTCCTTTGAGATTTCATCTTACACCTGTCAGAATTGCTAAGATCTATAAGACAAGCGGCAGCTCATGCCGGGAAGGATGTTGAATGTGGGGAACCCTCCTTCACTGCTAAGATCCAGAAGGTTGTGGTAGACCCATGGTTGACTTGGAAGGATGCAGATGACAGGGTTGAGCATGTCTTGTCCTTGACTCAACCCATGTGGGACCCAGACACCAACCAAGTTAGGGGACTCGAAGCTGGTGGCCAGGCCCTACTGACCAGAATGAGAGCACCTGCTAGAGACCAGCTAATTTCTCTAAGGTGTCTGTAATTATTCAAATTAGTTAGGAGTCCCCTGCTATGTTCCTGGAGAGGCGCCAATGTGTTTATTGAGAATATACCTCACTTGATTCAGACCAGCAGCTCAGTAGGCAATCAATATTGCCTTTGTGAGTCTGTCAGCTCCAGGTATTCACAGAAGCTACAAAAACTGGAGGGGTTTGAAGGGATGACTAGGTCACAGTTACTGGAAAAAGCAAAAGCCTTTAACAGTAGAGACAGCCAAAGAAGAGAGCCAGGGACAAGAGACTACCGAAAACAACGGTGGTTTCTTCCAGGGACCTGAATCTTTGAGGTTGAAGGACAGTCCAAACAGCCTAAAAATTGTGAAAAAATGAACAATACAGAGGAAGACACCACCACATAGGACAAAACCACCACTGGGCAGTGGTGGCTCATGCCTTTAATCCCAGTACTCGAAAGGCAGAGGCAGGCAGGTCTCTGTGAGTTCAAGACCAGCCTGGTCTACAAGAGCTAGTTCCAGGACATCCAGGGCTGTTACACAGATTAACCCTGTCTTGAAAAACCAAATAAATAAATAAATAAAAATAAAAAATAAAAAACTTAAATTGCTTAAACTGGAACTGACTCCCACTGTTCAAAGCCTTCGCCTCCTAACAGTTGGCAATTCCCTAATAATACAGAGGGTCGGTTTACATCCCCCAGGGCAAGCCCACACGGCAGACGACAGCTCAGTAAGTGACTCTCCCTTCAGACATGTTCCCAGAATTAGAGGCATTCAGACAAATACACAGCTGGACAAACCATCCCATCCTCAACCTGGGGAACGACTTGGCTTTGTCGAGATCTAAGGTTTCGGTCTGGGGAATCTTTCTTGGTAGTCTGGATCTCTGTAACAGCAGTAGTTGACCAGCATGCAACCAACGATGTGGCATCTTTGGAGCTTCTTTGTTTTGTAGTGTTGTCATGTTTGTTTGTTGCTGGTGTTTTGTTTTTAACCTTACAGGTCTTTTGCAGATATGTTCTTGATTCTGGCTTCATGTTTTTATAGGATTCCTGTGTGTGTGTACAGAAAAGTGTGTATCTCTGCATTTATATGCATTTCTTTTATTTTCCTTTGGGTCTTTCTCTTGAATGATGGTTTCGTCCTATTTTAATTTGTTTGCTTTTAATCTTTTCTTATTGAATGTTATTTTATTATTATTCTTCAGATGTCTGTGTTTGTTTTCTAATGAGAGACAGAAAGGGTGTGTGGTTCAGGTTCCGAGGGGAAATAAACAGGAACTGGGAAAAGGGGAGGGGAAATCAGAATGTATTATATTAAAAATGAATCTATGTTAGATAAAAGAAAAAATAAGAAAGGATTATTGACATTTAAAAATTTTCTAAATAGATGTATCTGAATATTAAAGAAATTAATTCAATATTGATTATTTAAAAGGATATATAGTAAAAATTAGAAGCATTTGTTTTAAGGTCTTCTTAATTCTCAACAATTTGTTAAGCAATTTTGATGATGCAAAGATATATTCGTTCTATTGCTGTTACAAACACCATGGGCCAAAAGCAAATTAGGGGAGGACAGGGTTTACTTTTGCTAATAGGTTACAGCCCATTATTAAGGGAAGTCAGATCCCAAACTCAAGCAGGAACTTTAAGGCAGAAGCCACTGCCACTTGCTCATCCCAAACTTATGCTGAGCAAGCTTTCATATACAGTCCTCACCACCAGCCCAGGAAATAGTGTCACGGACCTCCACAGTGGACTGGGCATTCCTACATCAATTAACAATCAAGAGCATTCCCCACAGGTATATCCACAGGCCTGTCTGATCAGGGCAAGCTTTCAGTTGTGACTTCCTTCTCAGATGGCCCTGCCCTGTGTCAAGTCGACAATTTATCACTTTCTATGAGGAGGATTTAGAACTTGGAAAATGGAGGAACTAAGCTCCGCCCACGTACCCTTCCATCCCCCTTGGACTCCTTCCCAGCCCCCTTTCTAAGCCTGTGCAGCTGCCTTCTTCCTCACACACTCAACATATCCAGGATACTGAGGTTCAAATCTAATCTGTATTAGTGTGAAATTTACATGCAAATCCAGGAGAAATGGAAACATTTGTCCACAAAAAGACTCGGAAATAAATGTTCATTCAAAGGTTAAGGCTGCTCTTTGGATGTGGGTGGCTGTTTCTCACGAGGTCCATGTTATAACCTTGGTCCACAGCTTGGCACCATGGGAAGGTAGTAGAAAATTTCGATGCGGGGCCTCCTAGAGTGAAGTTAGGTTATTGGGAGTGTGTCCCTGATGCGACATCCCAAGCCTTTCCTGTCTTTCTCTTTACCTCCCAGGTGCAATGGTGTGAGCGGTTTCCCTCACCATGTGTTTCTACCGCAATGTGCTGATGCAAAGGCCCAAAGTGTGGGGCCATGGGATCACAGAGTGAAACCATGGAAACAGTGACATAAAATTATTCCTCTAGCCACTTTTAGTTTTTATAAGATAAAGCCTCGGTTTACAGGCTTAGCAGGCCTAGAACTCAGTGTGTAGACCAGACTGGCCTCAAATGGCCTCAAATATACAGACACCTACTTGCCTGTGCCTCCGTGTGCTGGGAATTTAAGGCATGTGCTACCACACCCTGCCCACCGGCACCTTGTCAGTCTCTAGTATTTTGTCTGGATAGTGCAATAACCAAAAGATGGAAACAACCCAAATGCACCTTATCTGTTGAATTGATAAAAAAATAGCATAACCATACAATGAAATATTAATTAGCCATGAAGGGAATGGAGAGCTGATACATGCTTTAACACGGTTTTGCCTTGAGATACATGCTTTAACACGGCTGAGCCTTGAGAACACTGCTGAGAGAGAGAAGACAGACAAAAAAGGGCTAGTATTGCCTGATTCCATTTATGCAAAATATCCAGAATAAGTAACTCCGTGGAGACAGGAACTAGATGAGGAGTGGCAGTGAGCTGACTGAGACTGTGGCAGGAGTGACGGCTAAGGGATGTGGGTTTCTCCTGGGGCTGAGGAAGATGGTCGAGACTTGATTGAAATGATGTCTAAACAACTCTGCAAACACACCCGCTACTTTTATGGTGCACATTTTTAAGTGGGAGACTATGTGGTGTGTGGATTGTATCTCAGTGCAGAAGCTATTTTAACAATCTATTTTGGAAGATGCAGGGGACGGAATTGTGACTCACTCAGCTCCTAGGTGAGTCTCGGAAGAACTTGTCATAGAAAACAAACAATCTAAATATGTCTGTAAGTCAACAATGAGTCAAGGAATGTATTTCTGGAGTATTCTATTAAGGACAAAAGAAATTATTGAAGAGGGACGGGTAATAGGGGGCAAATTAAATCTTTCCCTGTAAAGGTTAAGGGGCACAGCCAAACAGCTATGCATCAAGTATTACTAGGATTGCAAAAAAATGAATCTGCTTTAAGGATTCTTTATACTTCTGTCCACCCAAAATGTAGAACTTCAAAATATTTTCTTGTAAATTTTAGAATTTTTTCCCTTAATTAAATAATATTTATTTTATTCTCTCTCTCTCTCTCTCTCTCTCTCTCTCTCTCTCCCTCTCTCCCTCCCCCCTCTCTCTGTGTACATGTAAGTACTTGCATTTTCAGAAGCCAGGAGAAGGTGATGAATCCCCCAGAGGTGGAGTTACAAGTGGGTGTGAGTCACCAAATGGTGCTGTGAACTGAACTCCGGTCCTCTGCAGGAGCAGCTTTTAAGCACCAAGGCATGTCTCCAGCCCCTCTTAAACATTTTCTCTTCTTCAAAATTTTCTACTACTGGGAGAGAAAGACTGTTCAGCAGATAAAGTGCTTTTTCATGGAAGCTTGACAACCCTGGTTCCATCCCTAGGATCCTTGTAGAGAAAACTGATTCCACAAAGTTGTTTGCCGCCACACACACAGTAATAATAATGATGATGATGGAAATAATTTAAAAATTTCTCTGTTACTAAGACCACCTCAAGCAATCTGTGAATTTGGAATGCTACGGTTAGTAAATTTCCTTCCCTCTGCTTACAGACAAACTGTCATCAAATGTTGATATCATTCACTTCTGGCTTAGCATTTATTTTTGTTTTTCACACCTGCCTTACATATTCATTGTAATGTCATTTTATTTATCTGGGTGTAGCTAGCAATTGAGAATCACCTATCCATTAATTTCCTAAAGATCTACTGACTCTTTCCTAATTATTAGGTACCCACACTGGATGAAAAACAAACTCTTAGGAAACCTGAGACATAAGCCCCACGTAAGGGAAGAGACTGAAATACAGGGAGCTCTGCTCTCAATCTTACCAAGAGAATTAGGGAAAGGCAGAGTCGTGTGGAGTCTGATGTCCGGGTAGAAGCTTGAATGACCAAGCCAAACTGGACATTTTTCTTTTTCTTCCCCTCCTTGGCATCAGGGAAGGAACCACTTATCTTTAGGATTCTTAAACCTTATGGCAAAGAGTCCTGAGGATGACTTTATCCTCCCAAAGTCAAAGCTGAGAATACTAGGGTTCTCAGCACACATGCACACAGACACACAGAGAGAAACACAGACACACACACACACAAATGCACACCATGTCACACAGACTGACACTAGGGTAGGGGTCTTTATATCTGGGGAACTATTTTAACAGGAACTTTGGAAACACTGAGAATGAAAATAAGAAACAATGCAGTAGGCTTGGATGGATGCTGGAATTCAGTGCAGAGAATTCAGACACAGTGAGCTTTTCTGCCAATTCAACTGTGTAAGGCATGTTCCTCCTATGGCTTCCAGCAAAGCGATAGTGCTGCCTAGAGCTGAGGTCTACAGAGGAGCTAACAGATATGAAGGGGAAGGTAGGTAGGTGCTGGGCAGCAGAGAGGCAGCGGGAACAAAGGAAACTGAACTCTGACAGATACAAATGCAAGTTAGTGAGCCGTTTGCTTCTGTCTATTAAGGAAAAAAATATATATAAAAACACTTTTTGAAAAGTTATTTTTATTTTATGTGTGTGGGTATTTTACTTGCATGCATATACATGTACCAAATATATACAGTACTCACAGAGACCAGGAGAGGGCATTGGATAACCTAGAGTTGGAGTTACAGGCCGTTGGGATCCACCACAAGGGTGCTAGGAACTGAACTCAGGTCTTCTGGAAGAACTCCACAGCCATCTCTCTAGTCTCTAAACACAGTTTAACTAGAATATAATTGCACCATTTTCCTCTTTCCTTTCCTTCCCTCCAGCTCCTGCTATGTCCCCCTTGCAAGCCCTCCCATTCTCTCCTAACTCCACTCTCAAACTGATGCCTTTTTCTTTGATTATTACTTTTATGCACACATATATGTACACATATATAATTTATCCTGGTGAGTCCATTGCTTTTGTTTACGTTTATATGGTTTCTCAAGGCTGATCATTTTGTATTGGATAACAAATGAGGGATCTTATCCCCAAGAGAGGTTATTCTTCCTCTCTCAACCGTCATTTGCTGTCTGGGGTGGGATCTCATGAGATTTCCCTCCTTCTGTATTAGGATGTCTGTTGTTCAGGCCTTGTTTGGTATTCTGTCTCTTACAGTCTTCTGTCCTCCTCTTCTTTAATAGTGCCCACATCATAGATCCAGGAGCTATGAAGTAGATGTATCCATTGGGACAGAGTCCCCATGGTTTGACCTCTGCACTGTGTCATCCAGCTGTGGTTTTCTGTGATTTTTCTCCATTTGCTAGAAAGAGAAGTTTCTTAGATGGGATTATAACTGTACTTACCTGTGGGCATAAGGAAAATATTTAGAATCAGAAGTTAGGCTAATCTATCAAAAAGGAGATAATAGATTCTCTTCTGAGATTTGACCTCACTAGCACAGGATCCCTACTTGGCTATGTTTCCTTGCAACACCAGGAGATATTTTCCTCCTGTTAAGTGGTTGCCAGGTCCAATTATACAGCTGTTACTACTACTAACTTGTTACATCACTTACTGTATCTTTAGGGATAGCTTACTTTCCTGGTCGCTGTGGTTCATAAGCATCACAACTGGGTGGGACTGTCAACCGCTTCACTCCCTTGGCAGTCTGTTTAGTACTTCCTGATACCATGGCAGTTAGATTTCAAGGAGACTTTTGAGTTAGGGCCAGCTCAAATCATCCTAAAACAACTTTTATCTAAAATCGTGAAGTACACAATTCAGCGGTGCCGAGTCATCCACAATGCTGTACGGTTCCTCTAGTTTCAGAAAATTTCTCATCATCCCGTAAGGACACCTTGCACTAAGCAAGTACTCAGTCCCCTCTACTGTTCTGCCTCAGCCCTGGCAACCCCTTGGTCTGCTTTCTGTCCCCAGGAACCTCAGACACAGTTGGCCATAGCAGCGCTGTTCACGCTTTACCAAAAGGTGGGACCAACCTGCATGTCTGTAAAATGTAGTGAGCCTGTGAAGAGAGGCATCACTCAGCTGCAAGGACGGTGAGGTCCCGATACACACTGCAGAACAACGAGACCCCGAAGCCCTGAGCTGCTGCATTTCTGACATTAGAAAGAGATGTGGCGTGTCACACAAGGGTCCCTGATAGACACTGGGAAGTTTCTTTACTACTCCGGGGCACACAGGTGGTCATCCATTTCAGAGCACTTAAGGCCCCAGAACCGTGCGCTCCAAAACTGAGGCAACCAACTCCCGCTGCCTGTGTTATTTTAAAAGTTTGCATTTGAGTGGTTTTCAGAGCGTTTAAAACTTCCTAATTTAGAGAGTCAAGGGGGCAAAACAGTCATGGAGGTGGTGCCGTCAGTTAAGCCTTCAGACTTTCATGTTTAGAAGCCATTTTCTCTTGCTACCTGTCACAGTTAGCAGAGGAAACCTCAGCTGAAGGATTGCCTCAATCTAATTGGCCTGTAGCCACTTCTGTGTGGCATTTACTGATTGCTAATTGAAGTAGGAGGGCACAGTGTACTGTGAGTGTTGCCATCCCTAGGCCGATGGGGCTGGGCTGTATAAGAAAGCTAACAGCAAGTCAGGTTGAACAAGACACTGAGCATCATTACTCCATGAAGTCTTTAACTTCCTGACCTCCCAGAGTTCCTGCCCTGTTCCAGGTTCTGCCGTGACTTTCCTCAAAGACGGACTGTAACGTGTAGGATAAAGTAAGTCCCTTCTTCACATATTGTGTTTCATCACGGGGTTTACCATAGCAACAGTAAATTAGAACATCTCTTCTCTCCTTCCTTCCTGATCCACACATCCCCCCTGACACCTACCAGGCTGCTCTCTTCTCTGCTCTTTGAACATTTTCTGTACCTGTTTTCTTTGCCTTTGTTCAGGTGCGGCTCATATACCCCATCCTGGTGTCTGCTTTGTTGAATCTCTCAATGGATGGCAACTGAGTCAGTTGGAAGAGACAGACTTAAAAGCAGGTCCCCACTCTTGAACTAGACTCTCCCCCAATGTCAGGTCCTCACCTAGAACAACCTGTTCATGCCTCTGAATTTTCTGTCAGTGTTTATCCCATGCCATTTTATCTTTTGTGCCCCCTGGGAGAAAAGATGGCGTCCTCTTTCTCCTTTTTGTTTCCTGGAACTGCTGGCAGTGATCTATATAAAAGTACCCTCTACTGTTCATTTGACTTTAATACTTCGGAAATCTGCAAAATAAAACTCTATATAATCTACCCTTTCAGAGCTACATAAAGTACTGCTGTGGACATTGCAAAGACGTTCCCTGGCTACTGTTTCACTGCCCTGTCTTCTCCGAGCATTTTTGTAGTCTCCTAAGGCAGCCAAGAACTTTCAGGCTAATGTCTCTAGAAGTACAGCACGGACCTTTAAAGCAGGGATGTCACAATATCGGTCTGTTGACTGAATAAATGAATGAATGAATTGTGCTAATGTCAATTTTGCATTAATGAAGATAGGACAGTCTCCACCAGTAATGTAGTGATGAAAATTATGGAGGTAAACTTGAAGAAATGTCCTTTAGTTTACTTGGAAAATCAGAATTTCACTATGCATTTCAAAAATCATATTGTCACAAAAATTATTTAAATTTTATGTTACCATGAACTTTATGTATACATAAAGAACTTGTTTATGAGCTAGGTGACAAAAGAAGTCCGTTCTGTCCCCACCTAAGCTTTTCTTCTCAGAGACAAACGTTTCTAATTCTTTTAGCTGCCTTTACATTGACTGATTCCACGATTCTCTCGCTCCTCTGTTCCTTAGTCTCCAATTGCTCATCATCCGCAGGCGATGAATCCTCTTCCACCCTGCCTGTGTCGTTCCGTGTCTACCATATTTGTTCTTCTCCCAACATTCCATGCTGCAGTTTCAATTGCTACAGTACCTAGTGTATACATTATCATAATATACAAGTTTAAGTGTGATTAACTGTTGAACCACATGCTACGTAGTTCTTGCTTTCCCCACCTGCTTTCTTTGAAGAAGATAATTGCTTTATTTCTATCTGCATTTTCTTTGTCTTTATCAACTCCCCTTCAGTACTAACCATTAGTTTACATGTCATGTTGAGAGGAACTAAAGAATCAAATGTCTAGTAGAGTCAACGGTGCAAGGAACAGCGTGAGGGCACGGAGAACACTTAGAAAACCTTCAGACAGGCCTGCTCCTTATTGACATCTTCTGTGTGAAGTCTCTCTTTTCTTATTGACATCTTCTGTGTGAAGTCTCTCTTTTCTTGTTGACGTCTTCCATGTGAAATCTCTACCAGGGTCATCTAAGCTTACTGGAGAAATAACCTCTCCATCCTTTCCTGAATTATAAATTGGGTCTGAACTGCCATCCTGGTCTGCCTTTGTCTTCTTGCCAATCTCTTTACTTTCATACTCCATTTCTTCCTTTTCTTGCATGACTTCTTTGTTTCGGTGGTATGCACCCTCCAGTAGTTTTCAGAGAATGGGAGCATGCAAACCAAACTGTTATCGGCCATTTTGTCTGAAAGAATCCACCTTGGCCTATGTTTATTTGTCAAGGGAATCTTGTATATCCCAGCTAGCCTTAAACTTGCTATTCTACTGAGGAAGACCTTGTACTTCTGATTCTTCTGCCTCTACCTCCAAAGTGCTGAGATTTAGCCCTGCCACCATTCTCAGTTTGTATGGTGCTGTACATCAAACTCAGTATCTACTGCATAGTGTCACAATCAATATCCCTAAACCCCTTGACATATTTTTATGCTGATGCTCTATGCTGCTCATTTTGTCTTGCTTTCTGGACCTCTCAGCCTAATACATATATACCTGTAATTATACATAGTCCATGTATGCCTGCCTTTATCTACACCTGTATATGATTTCCATCTCCTTCAACTTCTCTTTCTTTGAGACCTGTCTTCCTTTTCTTCTACGGACATGTATTTTATATTTGCAGACATATTTAAATTTATGGGAGACTGAGAACATTATTTTGTGTTTCCAGATTCATATGAAAAGCCTACTATTCTTATTACACAGTTATGCAATTTCATGTGATTTCACTGAAAATATCAAGTGTAGAGTGGGTGTGGTGATGCACACCTTTCATTCCAACACTTGGGAGGCAGCAGCAGGCAGAATTCTGTGATTTCAAGATCTATACAGTAAGTTTTAGGTAAGCTAAGACTACACAGTGAGATATTCTCTCTCNCTCTCTCTCTCTCTCTCTCTCTCTCTCTCTCTCTCTCTCTGCGTGTGTGTGTGTCTTTCTGTCTCTCAAGACAGGGTTTCTTTCTGTAGCCTGGGTTGTCCTAGAACTCTCTCTGTAGACCAGGCTGGTCTCAAACTCACAAAGATCCACCCACTTCTGCCTCCAGAGTGCTAGAATTAAAGGAGTGTTCTACACCATCTGGCCAAACAAACAAGCAATAAATAAATAAAATAAAATTAAGGAAAGTATCAAGTACAATTTTTTAAAAATTTTCCCTTTACACGGTGTCAATTTTCAAGTTGTTCGTTTGGTCCTATGGCATCAGTGTCCTCAAATGTTCCATGTTCCATTTTCCTGTTGCATATTGGATGGTGGATGGTACAAGCTTGGACTCTGCGAAGATTTGGCAACTGTAGTCGCGGTTGGTGGCCCGGCCAGGATCTTTTCGGGTGTTTGTAGTTCTAATATAAGATCCTTACTGTGGTTGGGGCCGAAAGTGGGTAGAAGGTAGGAAGTCTGGTCCTCCAATGATCTGGGCCTGCTGATCTTATTGTTATGCCCAAATCCATGCAGTCCCCTCAAAGCCAACAAAGAAATGGAGTCCCATATATAAAAACAAAGAGCCTTTATTTTAATTGCTTGCAAACTCGGTCTCTCCGCATGTCTAACATATTGGAATAACCAGAGAATTGGGTTTTTATAGTAGTAAAGGTGGGGGTGAGGGGTCTCTGAGGTTCAGGACCCCTGATTGGCTGACATTTGTCTAGGGTGTCCTGGTGAATGTGCACAGGCAGGTGTTTCTATCTACAGCTGTTGGAATGCCAGGCATTTCTTCTGAAAGGTCTGCTCTTGGGTGGTGGTCTGGCAATCTCAGCTTGTGGTTCTTTCCTGCTAC
>LOEQ01010283.1:0-16843 GCA_001685075.1 Bramus lutescens | reverse complement strand
GGGAGGAGGGGAGGAGATGGAAATTTTTAATAATAATAATAATAAAAATTAAAAGAAGAACATGCCTTGAGATACATGCCACCTGCACGTCCACATTCTGGAACACTCAGCTGGCACTGCGTGACTAAAGTAAGAAGTCCATTTTCTAGACTTTCTGTTGCTTCTAACCCTCTTTCAATACTAGTCATGGGCTGCAGAGTTGTATGAAAACTAATATACCATTTTAGTCACTGTCCATCAGACAGTCAGGAGTATATGTTGTTGTATTCTTGATATGCATCTTTGCAGTCTTTAACAGATTATTTGGGATTGTTGTTGTGTGATATTTTGAT
Source organism: Bramus lutescens (assembly GCA_001685075.1). NCBI lineage: Eukaryota > Metazoa > Chordata > Mammalia > Rodentia > Cricetidae > Bramus > Bramus lutescens. The sequence goes on along the minus strand of LOEQ01010283.1, from coordinate 16,511 downwards.
CTCACTCTGATAACAAAGTTTGCTTTGAATCAGGGGGTGGAGTTAGCTACTAGCTTACCAAAGTTAATGAGAGGTTTTGGAGGACTTAGGACCAATAGAGAGATAGGAAGTAGTAGGTCGTGGCTTAGAGAGGGTCTTGGTCCTTTCTAGATGGAGGAATGAAAGAGACAGGAGGTCACTGGTGGCTTCTCCGCTGCTTCTCTGATCATTCAGGTTCTTTTTTTAAAGATTTATTTATTATGTATACAATGTTCCTCCTGTACACCTCTATGCCAGAAGAGGGTACCAGACCTCATTACAGACGGTTATGAGCCATCATGTGGTTGCTGGGAATTGAACTAGGGCCTCTCTGAAGAACAGCCAGTGTGCTTAACCTCTGAGCCATCTCTCCATCCCCTCAGGTTCTTATACTGATAGCAGACTCCTGAGTTTTTATTGATAAAGAATAATTAGCTAAATGCATCACGAGGGTGGTGAACTTATGCTGCCCCAACACTCTTCATTCTAGGTTCTTTATTTCTCATATTGAACTACACTGTCCTAGCCAGTCCAATAATCCATCATTATCCCATGCCTGAAGAGAAACACTCGCAATCTCTTCTCTTCCTACAGTTAGGTCTTCCGGGTGACAGATCTGCAGGTTAGAAAGGGGATTGAAAGGGGATTCTCTGACGGTTAATCTTCTTCAGGTCAGTAATCAACTAACACACACATTTCTTGGTAGGTCTATGAGAGAATTTCCAAGATTAACTGAGGGTGAAAAGTCCTTTCTCCAGGGAAACAACCTTTCTGCAGGGTCCAGATATTAATGGGTGTGAGGCAGAAACACTGCCATGTCCTTGCCTGCTGTTACTTCTTACTGATGAAATGTGTTCATCTCTGCTGCTGCTGCCATCAGACTTCAGATTCTTTGGGTTCCAATGTTGACTGACGGGCAGAGGCTCACACTCCAAGAATCTTCCAGATCTCTGTTGTCAGATTGGATTGCTGAAGCATCCAGTTGGATGGACTGAGCAGTCTTGGGCTTTCTAGAACCCCAGTGGCTCTGATGTCCTACCCAGCCCATATCAACTTAGCCATTCTATCACTGTCTATTAGCTTTGTGTGTCTAGATAATCCACTCAGGAGAGAACCCCAGTGTCCCAGCAGAAGGAATCACCAGGAAGAGGCCTTCAGGCAGTGCCTTGAGAGACAGGCATCTGGCCAATAGCTCCCAAATCCCAGGAATACTTAACAAACGGATTAAAGTAGTTTGGACTCTGGTTGAAATGAAAAAAGGTCAATGTGATACTAAATCGTGCCTCTAGCAGCCTCAGAACAGATTCAAAACCATTTCTCCATAGACAGGAGAAATGGAGAACAACAGATCTTCCGCCCAGACATTCATCAAACTTGTCCCTGCCCTTGGTTAGGGGCTGTCAAAGAAACTCACTTCTTCCCCATGCTTATGTGGAACTCACCACTTAAAATGTCACTTTCTTTGTGATCACTTATGTGCTGCTGCAGGGAGGGTTCTGCATTGCTGAGGAGCTTGTTAAACATCCAAGACTTGCCTCTATGTAGACTTGGAGGTGCCCCAAGGGTCAGGCATGTGTTCTATCATCCTGCATACAAGCATCTCCCCAACAAAGTACATAGAATCTACCATTTCTCCACACATCTGTCATGTAGCTACTCAGTTTGGTCATCAAACTCTATAAAACTATTTTTGAGAGATCCCAAGTTTTGGGATCTTAGTTAAACCACTCCATCTCTCTGAACTTTGGGTTTGTCTATTATAGCAATGTTTGGCAGATTACAGTCTGTGAGCCACATTCATTCTGTGTAGCCTGTACACTAGGAATTGCTTGTTATACTTTTTAAGTGTGTATGTAAATGAAAGCAGGATACATGATATGAGACTATGTATGGGTCTCAAAGACTAATCTGGTACTTCACAGGAAATGTTTGTTGGTTCCATGTAGTAAAATGAAAACAATAAACTACACAATGAAATGTCTCATCCAAGCATCTTCCTTTTCCACACTTTATTAGAATCATCTTTCTAATGAAGACCTTACAGGACTCCATGGAACTGATTTTTATAACTGATTCCAGCTCATGTAGGTTGGTGCTGTTGTGGGAACTGATCAACATCCTTTTATTCTCCCTGGCTGCCTCCTCTGAGGCTGTGGGTATGTAGTTTGAAAGCCTTCACCATAGCACCAAGAATCGGGAACACTCGTAGTTTGCTTGGGAGTGAACGCAGGGCTTAACACTGCCTAGATATTGTAAATAGCACTAGCGCCAAGCTATAATCACAATCCTTGACTCTGATTTGCTTTTGGGAGACAGTAAAACACAGTGGTTAGAAGTTTGGCTTGGGAGCCAGAATCTTTAGTTAGGCTATGTCCTGGCTCATACTATAGGTATTTTAAGTTATTTAATGTAATATGTTGCCTTCATTGTCAACTTGATTAGATTTGGAATCATCCTGAAACACATCCTTGATGTATCTACATGAGTATTTCTAAAAATACTTATAGAAAGGCTTATCCAAGGAATGAATATGGGTTGCTGTTTCATGGGTTGGTGTTCCAGACTGAGTAGAAAGGAGACAGCAAAGAGAACACCAGCATTCATATCTTTCTGCTTCCTGATTTTGGATATGATGTGATGAGTAGCCTTATACTCCAGCTGCCAGGTCTTCTCCACCATGCTGAGCTGTACTCTCACATTGTTAGCCAAAATAAACCTTTCCTTTATAACTAGTGTGTTGTCTGAGGTTTTCTGTCCTGCCCTGTTCCCACAGTTGTTAAGTCCCAAAGAATCACACAGAAGTCTACATTAGTTATAAACTGATTTACCCATTAGCTCAGGCTTCTTATTAACTCTTACAACTTATATTAGCCCATTATTCTTGTCTATGTTAGCTGCATGGTCAGGACCTTTTTTAGCGAGGCAGTCACATCTTGCTTGCTCTGCGGCTGGGCCAGGACTGCATCCTCTTCCCAGAATTCTCCTGTTTTTCTTGACCCACCTCTACTTCCTTTCTGGTTGTCCTGCCTATACTTTTTGCCTGGCTATTGGCCAATCAGCATTTATTTAAAATATAATTGACAAAATACAGACCATTGTCCCACGCCATTAGTGCACTATCCTGGCTAGTTATATGTCAACTTGACGCAAGCCAGAGTTATCTGAAAGGAAGGAACCTCAATTAAGAAAATGCCTCCCTAAGATCCAGCTGTAAGGCATTGTCTTAATTAGCGATCAGTGGGAGAGAACCCAGCCCATTGCGGATGGTGCCAACCCTGAGCTGGTGGTCCTAGGTTCTATAAGAAAGCAGGCTGAGCAAGCTGTACTGAACAAGTCAGTAAGCAGTATTCCTCCATATCCTCTGCACCATCCCCTTCCTTCAGGTTTCTGCCCTGTTTGAGTTCTTGTCCTGACTTCCTTAAATAATGAACGTCAATATGGAGCCATGAGTCAAATGAACCTTCTCATCTTCAACTTTATTTTTGGTTGTGGCATTTTGTTGTCGTAATTGTAAGCATAACTAAGATATTCACCTCATCGCTCTAAATAGTCCAATTTAAATAGCTCAATTAGGGACAACCTCCCCCCACAGCCTTGATCAGAATGACCAGGGTATTCTAATGTGTCCATTTGTAGGAACTACTTCTATTATTGAAAGACCAAGTTCTCCACACCCTCTCTAATGCACACGGTTCTTGAAACTGCTTCCACAATCCCACAATTTAGAGGTCAGTAAGCCACACATTGTAAAGCACCTCACCATGCAACACGCCAGGGAATGTTCCATACATAGTAGATAATCAATATTATTGGCAAAGAGCTCAGCATCTCTTGGCTGAGAGGCTCAACAAAACCTTGAAATAGTCTCTTTAATGCCCTGCTTACCTAAGCCCAAAGCCCTCTCTCTGGGCTATAACACTCCCCCACAACACGCACCCCACATACATGAATAAAATATTTCACTGCTAATGAGGGGAAATCCAACAGTTTTCTCATCATTTCGCTGACAAGTTTATGTGCTCTACAACTGCAGTTGAGATATTTTTGCTGTTTTCATGATTTCCTTGGCTTCCTTTCCGAGAAATTAATCATTTCTCTAGCACTTGGGAGAAGCCAAGAAATTGTAGACATAAATGAATGACATGATACTGTATTCTCTCCACCCACTCAGGCACCCTCTCTGTGCCTACAAAATTAAATCCTTCTGGCAAGGGGGTGGGCATTATTGTTGCACTGGGGAAAGTTTAGAAGCATAAGTCTTCCAAAGTCCCTGCTTTGTGTAATGGGTCCACAGGGCCATGGGTTTCACTTTATTATTCCGAGTTGTCTAAATCCTAATACAATAGACACATTCCCAAAGTTCTGTGGCTACGCCTGAATTAAATTTGCAGCTGAGGAACTGACTAAGGAAAGTCATGCCAGAGAAGGGAAGCTCTGTGGTCAAGTTTGGAATCAGCGAAGCTGACTCAGAAGCTATGTCAGAGACCATATTAGATTTCCCTTTTGCTAGGGAGGAAGGTATATCTCGGCACACGACGGTCTGTCAATAGACAAGCTTTGACAAGGGACCTAAGCATATCTGAACCCAGGTTCTGCTGCTCACAGACCACCGGGGCTCTCTGATGAGCCACTTCCTCCCTGAAGCTATCCATGCTGCTTCTCCCTAGGATCATTAAGAAGAGAAGTCTGGATCTAGATGCAAACAGTTTGGGTCTATAAACGGGCAGTGGACAAACAGCTGTAAAGTAGGAGCTGGGGAACAAAAAGGCTTGGGCATATATAATTTAGCAATAAGATGCTTGTTGGGCAAGCAAGCATGAGGAGAGGAATTTGATTACCCTTTCCTCCTGCACTCACTTTCAGAGAGCTGGGTATGATAGTGATGCTCCTTTCTCTTGGAGGTAACCTGGGAAGGCCAAGACAGGTGGATCCCTGAGACTCACTGGCCAAGCAACCCAGTTTCAGCTCTAGCTGCTAGTGTGGGTACCTCTTTCTAAACACAAGGTCAGTAGCTCCTGAGGAGGAACAGGGCCCAAGGCTGACCTCTGGCTCACACAGACACAAACATGCATGCACACGCATGCTCATCTCCCAGCCCCACGCAAAGCCATAGACACACCCACTCCCCAAACTAACACCTTCATTGGACCCACATATTCTAACAACCTGTTCAGAAAATCAAACTCCATCTTATTAAACCACCCAGGCAGGCAGAGTAGCAGGATGCCTGTTGCTTTCTTTTCTCGCAATCCCAAATGTTCAACTTGTCTCCAATGCCCAGAGCTTTCTTGCTCAATAAGTTGCAGCTTCTCTAAGTCTTTGTCTCTGTATCTAATTTAGGAGGAGTCAGAGAAACACAAACATGTACCCTTAACTAGCCATACAAGATACGCTGGCCCATCTAAAGCTATCCCATACTGGGGCATTTTTAAATCCTGGCTCTTTTGTTCATTACATTTTCTTTTCTCCCTCTCTTTTGAGTCTCTGCCAAAACCTAAGTGAAGGGTGACTGGGTGACTCACTTTCTTATTATGGAAAACTCAGAATAAATAGTCTTTGCTGTCTATGCATGCTTGGTCCCCACTTATTTTCACCACATCCACACACACGCCTGGCATGTGCCCAGAATAATCACTGACATGCTGCCACTCAGGGAATTACGTGCAGAAGGTCTAAAAATCCACTGGTAAAACCAATAGCATGTAATTATTACAAAGTCTGTATCATTTTTGGTGTGTGTGTGTGTGTGTGAGAGAGAGAGAGAGAGAGGAGAGAGAAAGGAAGTATGTCTCTGTATGTACACATGTATGTGCTAGAAAACATGCCTATCTTAGTATTTGCCAGAAGACAGGTTGAAGTCAGCATGCCTTCTTTTATTTTTTTGTTTTATCTATCAACTATCAATCGATCAATCTATCATTCTATCTCTGTCTATCTATCTATCTATCTATCTATCTATCTATCTATCTATCTANNATCTATCTATCTATCTATCTATCTATCTATCTATCTATCTATCTATTTTGAGGCTGATTTCTTTGGGTAGCCTTGGCTGTCCTAGATCTAGTTCTGTAGACCCAGCTGGTCTTGAACTCACAGCGCTCCTCCTGCCTCTGCCGTCTGAGTGCTGGGATTAAAGACATACAACACAATGACATAGAACATGCCTCCTTAATTGGTCTCTTATTTTTGTGAGACAGTATTTGTCACTGAACCCAGAGTTCACTATTTCAACTAGGCTGGCTGGCTGGCAAGACCCTGATATTCTCTTTTCTCTGCTGCCTTGTGGTGGGGTTACATACACTCTCAGCCATGGCTGCTTAGGATCCAGACTCAGCCCTCACGCTGGTGTGACAAGTACACCACCAACTGGGCCATTTCCGCAGCACCCTATGTCAGGATTTTAAAGGTGGTGTATTTGTATCGGTGCTTAATCCATCTGCAAGAGCTTTCTCTATCAACCTTATAAAAAGATGAGAGCAAAGCTGACTTAGCCACTAAATGCAGTAGTCACAGTTGTGAACTGTAAGCTTAAACATCATTTGTGGAAAGGGGAAGCCAGGCCCCTGAGGCATTAACATCATAATGTGGTCATGTGAGGTAATGAACAATCTTTCTACAGGAGCATACAGTGACGGCATCAGGTTTCTGTGTTAGGTTTCCTCCTATAATCTCACCTCTCAGCCCTGGCAATTCTCTAGTTGTTCTTCTAGCTGGATTTTTGCTCCCCTGGTTTTTTGGGGGTGGTGTTAATCTTCTTAATTTAACTCTTTTGCAAATGTGGTAGCTAATGCCTTCAAAAACACACAAAGAATCACTGTTTAACTTACAATAATTGAAGATGCCATTGCAAGCCCATTACTGCTCATCACAATTTGGCCCTCCTTGACAATTCACTACTGTCTCTGTCCTCCCCTACAAAGCTCCAGATCCTGGTCATGACTTAGTCATAATTTGCCAAGGATCCCCTTTGCCTGCCAAGGACCAGTACACTCTGCTAGTTTCAAGTACCCATGTCGCCGCCTCAATGAATTCCTCCCACGGGTCTAATACAAACCTTCTTTACTCTAAAAGCACCATTGGATCAGAATAATTGCTGTTCAATACACATCTGTCTTCCAAACCCAGAGTAAGGCATTTATGAGAGCAAGAACCATATCTCACTGGTGTCTTTTCTGAGCAGCCAAACCTGACATTTTCTAAGTAAAAGGGCCTGGAATGCAAAACCGTGTAACACGCAAAGCTGGTTCAGTATTCAGGATCACCTGGATCGTATCAGTTCATCCCGCAACATCTTCGTAGGCAGTAGCCTGATCAGTGAGCACATGGACACCCTAGGTGTCAAACATTAATGTAAGACAGGGCTTTGTTGGTAACGATTTGGCAGTGAACTCCCAGGGGAACGGGAACCCTGATCTGCAGTGTTTGCCTATTTCAACGGTGTAAATATTCTCTCCCTAGGTAATGTGCAAATAGGCAAATATTTTCTCCATAGTTTGTCACTTTGAGACTACTGAAACAAAGCTGGGAAGGGATGCACAGAAGCAAACCATGGTGTGTCTCAGAGATACAATACACTGAATAAGTTCAAATACCACTGCTGTAACTTATAGTGCAAATAATTAGGGATGAGACTTGAGTATGACTTTTGTATTGTTTGGAGAATGGTTTAAAATAATTTAATTTTAATAAGGTAGGTGTTTACCAACAAGGTCAGAAGCAAACTTTCTAAGACTGTGGCAATTGGTTCTCATGACTGTGAATGAAAACTCCTGAGAGGAATCCACCTGAAGAGACTGACTGGCTGCTTAGAAAGTCATTATGATGAGGGATTAGAATGTTGCAGGTCCAGAGGCTAATTATCTTGGGCTAAGATCTGGCCCTCTAGAAAGGCCATTCCTTGCCTACCTCTTATCAGAACTAACGCCATGAGACAGTAGCTAAAAACCTTTATAATCTATTGACTTTGCCAGCATCTAGCTTCTACCAATCCAACAACTAAGAACGCCATCTGATTGCTAGCATCGTACCCCTGTGATATAGCTACCTTACCCTGACAACCTCACTGTACCTGTTTCTCTAGACAGACCTGCCAATGCATTTTAGACTCGCCTTGATTTATGACTTTCTTGGTTCTAGAAAACTATAAAAGTGACATGAAACTGCTTGCATGTTGAAACATAGAGTTTGGGATAACTTAAATCTGTGCTCTTGGGTCCAGAATAAACTGTCCCCTTATTCTCTTTAAGATGAGAGCTATGCTTTTAGCATCAACATGACCCAGTTTGCTCTGGCTTCACTGCCTGTTTTGAATACAGCCCGTGAGAATGGTATGGGTGCATCAATTACACAGCAAAAGTGCGGCTTAGATTTTCTCTTTATTGATTCATTCAGGTCTTCTCAGTCCCTGCGTCATACTTTCCCACTTCAGAGTTACCCTTGGCCCATGTATCCTGTGCCTGCCTGACCTAGCAGACTCCGAGCAGAGGTTGAAGATTCTTCCCTAATGTGTCTGGTGCTTTCATGATGTGTCAATGCTGCTGAGCAGATGGCTGAAGGAAAGGCCGCGGCAACTCCCACTCCATCACTTTTATACCTACGTGATAACAGTCGTGCAAGACAGAGGGCAAGTGTCCTGGAGTGTCAACCAGAAGCCATAAAGGGTAAATCTTTAATCAGTATGGCATAGCGCTGCTTGCATCTGAGGAATTCTTGAGAATGCATTCAATATATGGGGTGCTAAAAGAACCAGAATTACAAACAAGAGCCAATTACAGCACCTTTGCAAACAGTTTATACAATGCTCCCGACACAAACAATAAATTAAAAGGTGGCTCAGCCAATAACTTATGAAGAAAGTCGTGGTCACATTTCACGAGACACCACCTTCTTGCTTCTACTAGTTATAGGAAGACGTTTTGCTGCAGGAATTCTGTCACAGCTCTGCTGACCAATTGTGGGGGACTTCTTGGCCCAAGGGATTGAATTAGAGAAGAAGATATGTGACCAGAATATCCTAATAAAAGGCCAGGGCAGGAATAAGGTTGCTCTCTTGTATGGCGTAGGAGCTGGCACAGCCATTGTTTGGAGCTTCCCCATTGCCCTTTGGGAATGAGTCTATGCCGTGGAGAGCTGCTCTCTCAGCATGAACAGTGCAGCAGCAACACAACTATCATTCCTCATTCTGTCTGTAATCATTGTGCTAAGATTTATTTATTTATGTTTATTGGGTTTTTTATTGATTTTATTGAGCGATACATTTTTCTCTGCTCTCCTCCCTCTCTCTCCCCTCCCCATCAACCCTCTCCCATGGTCCCCATGCTCCCAATTTACTCAGGAGATCTTGTCTTTTTCTACTTCCCATGTAGATTAGATTTTAGGGTCCTCATTGTTGTCTAGGTTCTCAGGGATTATAATTTGTAGGCTGGATTTCTTTGCTTTATGTTTAAAAACTACTTATGGGTGAGCACATATGATAACTGTCTTTATGGGTCTAGGTTGTATCACTCAATATGATGTTTTCTAGCTCCATCCATTTGCCTGCAAATTTCAAGATGTCATTTTTTCTGCTGTGTAGTGCTCCATGTGTAAATGTATAACATTTTCCTTATCCATTTTTTGGTCGAGGGGCATTTAGGTTGTTTCCAGGTTCTGGCTATGACAAACAATGCTGGTATGAACATAGTTGAGCGCATGTCCTTATGGTACAATTGAGCATTGTTTGGATATATACACCAAAAGTTGTATTATTGGGTCTTGAGGAAGGTTGTTTCCTAATTTTCTGAGAAATCTCTCTATAGATATCCAAAGGGGCTGCACCAGCTTGCTCTCCCTCCAGCAATGCAGGAGTGTTGCTGAGATTTTGATATTAATAAAAGGTAACATAATCCCCAGACTTCCCTCTTTAACATTTCAACAGGGAAGATGACCTCATGCTTTGATTTCTCCTGTCCATTTTCAACAAATTCCATCAATAAGTGGGTGGATGAGTGGAAGGAAGGATGGACAGATGTATGTATGTATGTATGCATGTATAGATTTATATTTGGGGACACTTTATTTTAATCAAAAACATACCCTGTAATACATATATCATGAGAAAACTGAGACATCAAAGAAATAGATAAATAACTTAGTCTCAGAGAAAGCCAATGACAGCAACCTGGCTTCTGAGCCTCTGTGATGCTATAGAAACTACAGCTGGTAAAGAAAACAGTGCTAAAATTCACAGGCCTTCCTCTGAGTCTGAGCCTCTTGAAGTTAGTCCCAGTCATTCAGAGCAGATGTTTTCATCTCACGAGGTCTCTCAGGTTAGGCACCCACTATCTGGATAAGGAGTCAAATTATCCAATCTCAAGGACCTATGAATGTTTCTTTTTTTTTCCAGAGAGACAGGGAGCGCAAATTTCTGCCAGATGCCCACACTGTCTAAGCCTTTCAGGGGACAATGTGTTCCTTTTCCCCCAGAATGGGTAGCTAACAAGAATCTCCTAAGTATGAGACTTAACAGGTTCATCTTTGAATGGGCTTAGGGAGGGGAGTTTTAGAAGTAAATATAGGACTATGTATGTGTCTGTCTCTGGGAGGCTGGTGGGAGAGACATTCCAAGTAGTTAAACATAGTTTCTCCATAAGGATTTGCCTTTCCATTTCTCCCATGTCAACTGCAAAGTCAAGCCAACTTTTTGGGAATGCATGCTGATAACATAATAGACAGACTGGGAGATACCAATTTACAGGACTTGCAGTGGGAACTTCCAGTTTCTGTATTCTGAATCTCAAAACAGTATCTTTATTAGACTTTCTACCTCCACAAACATTTAAGGTGCCCAAGGAACACCTGGGCCGCTACCATTCCTTTTTAGATGCTGAAGGTTACAGTTTAACGGGACTGTAGGGATGACGCAGTGGTCAACGGCATGCACTCTTTTTGCAGAGGCCAGGAATTCAGACTCTAGGATCCATGTTGCGTGTCTCCCAACTACCTATATCTCCAGCTCCAAGTGGTCCAACACCCTTTTCTGACTTCTGTGAATAGCCACAACATTCCCCCAAACAAAGACACACACACACACATGCATACAGATAAAATTAAATCTTGAAAAATAAAAGCTACAGGTCAATAAAACCACATACTATTACAAAACCTATAAAGAGTGCACAACATTTAGAAGCCCAACTTATTTTGTTAGGAGGAAATGAGACTTTTTGAGAAGTAACTGAAGAACATGTCCAGTGAACTGATCCAAGCTCCTGGCTGTATTTTGTCATAATACAGACATGGATTCTGGCACAGTGAAGTCTTCAGACTGCCAAACCCACAGTCAATTTGTAGGAGAAACAACAATCAGTGACTAATTGATTTCTGATTCCTTCCTGCTTTGAATTAAAGGATACCTCCAGGCCCTTGCAGATAGAACAATCATCATTGTTTGGGCCCATCTGATGGCAATTTGATTACTGTCCACATTAGACCTCTGGGTTCACCAAAAGCTACCATTTTCTTGGCACCTGTTCAATTAATCTGCCTTCCACATTTAAACCACTGATTGCCATTTTGTTAAGGAAAACCAGAGTCTACAACAGATGTGGTTCTCAGGCTTGTGTCTTGAATTTCTCACCATGCCCTTTTTAATCACATACTTATTTAGGTAACTTAGAATCTCAAGCTGGTGATGGTGTGAACTCACTCTAGAATCTAAATATGACTTCTTTAGAATCTCTACACATAGAGCTCAGCTTCTATAGCTCTGACAGATTGACAGTTCATTAATATAAACCTTGAGAGGCTGCCTGGACCTACATTCATACCTGGTGAGTCTTAGAATCACCCCATCTTCCTCCCTAAGATAAAAGATTAGGATGGAAAGAAAAGAGATGAAGTTCAGGGAAAACTTTGCTTTCATGGCTGTCTAAACCAATGAAATTAGGTTCAGACCATAACATGAGTGTCAACAGTGGAACGTTCCTGTCCAACATCTCACTTGTGATTCCTGCTACAGATAGTAAGCATTTCCTCTATAACACACATCTCCTGAAGATGGACACTTTTTCCTCGGGATTTTTTTTGTGTGTGCGGGGAGGGAATGTACTATTTTCTTACTGAAAATTCATGCATTTTTGATAAAACATCTCAAAAAGTTATTTGGACACTATATTCTATGCCAGACAATAATTCCATTTCTATGAAGCAACACCATACTTCCACATCTACTTCTTCATCTGCCGTGACAGAGTTAGCAAAGAATATTTATCTTCAGCTGGGCCTCCTTAGTTCTTTTTCTCAGCTTATAGGTATACTACATCATGTCCTGAGGCCCTCTGCTATTATAAAACCTCCCATGCATAACTTGAATTAGCAAGGAAATGACATATTCATATAGCAATTAAAAATATGCTTAGTGTTCCCTGAGGTGCCACCCCTCCCAGCTATTTAAGCTCAAAGCATATTAATCACCTGGCAGGGTGTAGCACCTATAGAGACAACAGTCGTTTCTGTAGCACATGGAAATGAAATCTGTAGTTCCACAACCTTGAAGCGTCACCACACATTGATTATACTTACACTTAAACACAGTGTGTTCTTTTACACACCACCACTTGTAGCTGCCACATTGCCAAACACACAGACTTACACACTTCCATGTCCTCCACTTCACTATGAAACCATTTGGAACTGAGCACAAAGAGGGAAGGAGAGACCACATCATTCCCAGAGGCCTTCTTGGTACGACAATGTATGTTAGCTGTTCTTCTCAGTGCTCTAAGATCACAGGTCCCATTAGGCATTCTGGAACACTCGGTCCTGACTGCTCAGTATGGCACTGTTTGAAAAGCACACTTCACCTGGCATGTTTGCCCCTAGACAAGTGAGCAAAGGAAAAACAATGGATTGATGTCCCTTACCTTAGCTGACTGTTCTGAAGTGCTTTCAGAGAGGACTACACATCTCTGTGCTGCTAAGATGTTGCTCATGTGGCTTTTTGGTGGATCCAAAGGAATGACAAAGAGGATAGCTCAGTGTCATCCCTCTGCAGATGGAACACTCTCAAGCAATGGAAGGGAAGGCGTGTGCTGCTTGGTGGAAGTAGCTGTTAGCAAAATGCTGACATTAGTAGGATGTAGGATGCTCAGAAGGTACTTTCTCCTCCTTCATTTAAGTGTATAGCATTATTATGAGGATAAGGACCATAATTCCCTTGCTGTAGAGTTGAAGAACGCAATCACATGAATAATAGTTCACTCGTTAGAGCTCATGCATTTTTTAAAAAAAAATCTCAAAAACTCAGGCATTTTCACTTCAATCCAGGAATCCATTCCCCAGGGTGATAGCACAGATAGTCTGTCATTTATTTTGTAGTTTTACTCTGAGACATATAACGTTTGTTTTAAACTTAAATATTAACCTACTTGATCCCCACATTCTCTTTTATGGGTGCTAAAATAGACAATGAGAGATGCTAACAGACTTGCCATGAATCTCAGAGCCAGAAGGCAACCCCAGACAGGTGGTCCTAGAGCACACCCCTCTGCAAAACCCACACTGTTTCATCCCCAAATTTCTGATCCCACCATCTGATGTCCAGGAAGTCATCCGGGCTTCAGATTCTTTAGTGGATATGTAAACTACGAAAGTTAAGTGACCTTAGCATCACTAAAATGTGGTAGAAGTCATTTTGAACATTCTGAGGAAAGTCGCACAGTTAGAACACTTTCCTTGTCATTAATTTAGAAGATCCTCCAGACTAGAGGACTCAAGAATTCACAATCTGACTTTATCTAAGCTCATTGCGAAAACACTCTCCCTCTCCCCCTACATCTCCATTTTCCTCATTCAGTAATTGATAGAATAATAATGCAAAACACCTGTCTGAGTATTGAGGCATGCTGTTTGAGATCACATATGAAAACATCACTTAACAAAGAGGCTGGTTATCATCCAGGGCTCCATAAATGAGAATGCGTATAAGTTTTAGAGTAGAACAGGTCATCAGAATCTACCACTCTATGTGAGAAGCCCCATTCCTTTTTGAAAGCATTTCCAAGTGTAGACTATGTCTACACAAGTGCCCAGCCAATAACATCCATCAAAGTCCTTTCCACCCATGGTATACTCTTTCTTCCTCTGGGGGACCCCAGATGAACCTAGTCAGACTCTTTCTCTCACTCTGACATTCCATGCCCCTTCTGAACCACTCTTACAAACTTTGATTCAACTTTGGTACTGTGAAAACGAAGCAATACTGAAAATCAGTTAATGTAACTCAAAGACTCCTCTGGCATTCTATTCCTTTCACTCTGTCCTCTCCTCCACAAGGCTCTAGGCTACACACATCTGATGGGTCATTTGCAGAACATACTACATACTCAGTGACAGTTCCTATGCTGTCTCATTGTCTCGTAACATCTAGACTGAACTCAGAGCATAGCTATCCCTCTGTCCCTCCTCTCTGAAGAGGAGGCTGTTTGCAAGGGTTACAGGATTGGTCTTTGACTTAGAACTCAGGTCTTTCAGTTCTTTGGTTGTCTTTTTTTGGATTTTTTTTCCATTTCACCTCACAGCCCACTGAGTCTGAATTCCTGGTTACAGAACCATCTCTTGGTACTTTTGACAGGTTGTGTTTCTTGGATTCAAACTCCTCCATCATACTGGAGAAAAATCTTTGGTACAAATAGTGTTCCAGTGTGCTGTCCCTCCCTGCCCTGGCCAGGGTTCCATCTCCTGTGCAGAGATTTTCATCTGTGTCCTGACCTTCCTGATACATCACATGACAACTTCAGGAACACTGCCTCGGACTGACCCTTAGAACCTATTTGATTTGTTCCTCTGGCCTGTTTCTAAGCACCAAAGCATAGGATAATAAGTTTTCATATCAGCATGGCTCAGCTTACCTGTATAGTCTAATATTAGAAAATATGATCTTAGAAAGCATAATTCATAGAACTGCCTAGACTATACCTCACAAGTCACATCTAATACCACTGAATATATAACCATGAGATACTAAGCATGTATCACTAAGAATGTGAACTTTTAAAGGATTGTGCTTGTGATCAGGTGTTTTCTAGCACCCATGGCTGTGGATAAAACCGTGGATGTTACCATCCCATTTAATTTACTTCTTTGCTTATTTCTTTAGACAACTATTTGACATGTGGTCATGGCTCTATCTCCATTCCCTGGCTCTGTGCCTGCACATAAGAGGTACTCGAGAAGCCAGAGAACATTCTTGGAGCATTTCTAGTCTAGTAAGAGTGAGACAGGCATCCAGAAGCTACAGCACAAGAAAGGCTTTGACAGAAAAGAATACATAGTGATGTAGGCACATACATGAGGACAGCGGATATAAACAAGAGAGGTCATAAGCTGCCTGGAAGAAGAGATTTCTCTTAACAGCTATCAGCAGGATAGGAGTTAAGGAAGCAAGGAAAGCCACAGAGTCTAGAGACCCTAGAAGACACAAGAACGCCATCCATCCCAGGAAACGAAAGGATCTGTTCCTGCTGGTCCTTCTTGGTTGGCTCTTGAGGCTTACTGTGAATGCAACAGTGTATACGTACCTCATACATAAGCATGCATCAGTGCACACACAGTATAAACAACACGGGCTCAAAGGAAAACAAGGGATAAAAGACCTCTCACTCTGGCAGTCTCAGTTCCCTTGTTGTTCCCACACTTGCAGTTTCTTGCCATATTCCTTTGATTCTGATGATTTCATAAACTTTTTCCTTAATATGATTGACCATAAACATAAGTCAATTAATAATATGGCATTTAGCACTTGATTTAAATAAGCACACATTTTTTTTAAGAGAAAAAAACCTCCCACTAAATCTGTTCTAGTATCTGAGCAAAGACCCAGCTGTTTCAGACATAAGCAGAAATGATACACTTGGAAATGATGCCTCTGAAAAGTAAAGAAAGGATAACCTAGGGTCATGTTAGCATATCTGTGCTTTTCATTATTGGTTCTGGGATGACTTTTCATGTTAGATTCTGATGACAAGACGATCACCAGAATAGTGACTTCCCAAGCTCTACAACAGATCAGCGGAGTAGACAGAGAACTCATGACTTCCCACTAGGAGTCTGGCTCCAATCATCAAAGTTCCTGTACTGATGAACTGTAGGGGCAAACACGGACTGACCTACACAGCATGTGTCCCTGGTTTCAGGACAGAATTGTGGTTAATCTTTCAGACTTAAAGTCATCTTTTAACTATGAAATGACTGTTTTGAGACAAGATGCATTTATGGGGGCTCACATGAATGGCAAGGACCTGTGGCAAAAGTATCTTCTGAACTGGCTAGAGAGCAGGATACCCTTGTTTGTTATTAAAGATGCAGTCCATTATATTAAATGTAGCTATTCTCCATGGACAGAATTTTTAAATGTAATGTGAATCACCAAGGAGACAAACCCTTGGGTGTACAAGAGACCCACCTTCAATGTTCACTGCACCAACCTAGGTACTTGGGCCCTAGGCTGAAGA
>LOEQ01010282.1:0-37840 GCA_001685075.1 Bramus lutescens | reverse complement strand
TCATTTCTACTTCCTGTCTGGTTTTCCCACCTATACTTCCTGCCTGGCCAATTGACATTTATTTAAAACATGATTGACAGAATACAGACAATTCTCCAGCAGCACACACATATTTAAAACAATATGCAATGAACTATTCAGAGACTGGACCCTTTCTGCAAAATTCCACAAATCACATCTTTTTAACTTTCTTCTCGACTTTCTCCATCCTCCCTCTTCATGATTCTGTTGTTCATTGGTTCCACTCTTTGTTTCTATCTAAAAAGCTTAATGTGAAAATCAGTTTAGAATTAAAATTTATCTTACTTACTTTTGTAAGTAAGTAAGATTACTATGAATCTGCCTCGTTTTACATTTTTGGGGGGCAAGGTCTATGGATGATTTTATTTTATTCTTTAACTTCAACTAAAATTATGGCTGAGCAACATACAGTTTTTTTTAGATATCTGAACAATTTGAAGATAATACACCATTGACTTTAGGCAGCTATTCTGGTTGATAGAAATCTTTTATCCATTTAATGGTGATCGTCAAAATGAAATCATCCTTCCCCATCTTTCCATTCTATTCTGACACTCTGTTGTTTCACTTCGATGTGTTTGGATGTGTGATTGTGATTGCTTTTGTTTGTGTACTCTAAGGCATTATATCTTTTAGAACTCAACACACACAAAAAGCTCATATTAAAAATACATAAATATGTAAAAAACAGAGCACAATCAGGCCAGCAATATCCAGAGCAGTAAACAGGACATGACCCACACAGAAGCAAAAGCCATGAGGGTTGTGAGTAAGTCACTTAAATCTGAGACTTTTAATTAAGAGATATGATGGTCACCTTTAATTTATTCATTGTGAGCACAGATTTCAGGTTTAGATTTACCCTTTGGATTAATAGTGAGTCCACTTGCAGGAAAGTCATCACTCAGTCAGTTTAGGTATTCCCCATGTAGTCAAGGCCCATGAAGCACAAACTACCCTCATAAGGACACTGCTAACAGTTCCTCAGAGTGAAAAGCTTTCCAGACATCCTCGACCCTACAGCACCAGGGCCTCAAGATAACAGAATTGCAGTTGAGACTTCAAGCAGCTTCATTGAGTGCCTGGACCTTGCTTATGTTTTAGTCAACAAAGAACAAAAAAGCTACAAACTCAGGTGCTAAATAATACTACATTGAGAATTTCCTTTTGGAGTTCTGTGTGCAGAGGAAAAATGGATTAATAAAAGACAGCCAGGGGTCTGAGAAATTTCTTAATGGTATAAGATTTTCACCCTAGATTCAGAAAGTCATAAGTAGTCATACTTCTGATTATCTCAAAAAATGCCAGTAAATAAAAATACTATGCTATAGCATATACTTAAGAATTACTTGAAATGGTATGTGCATTATACATGTGAACATTGCATATACATGTATGTTTTTGTGCATGCACAGTGCAGAAATAGGCATTGCCCATCTTCATTAGTCACCTCCTACCATAGCTTCTGAAAGATGGGCTCCTGTTTGAACTTAGTGCTCATCAATTGGCTGGTTTTCTCTGGGAGTATACCTGTCTCTGTGTCCCTTGTCCTAGATTAGGGTTACAAAAGTGCAGGGCCATGCCTGGAATTTTTTTATTTGGGTGAAGGAGTCTGAGTTTATGTCCTCATAGTTGAATAGCAGAGATATTACTGTCACCCCAGCCTGAGATAATTATATTGAAGTAAAGTAAATATAACATGGTTCATGGCTCCACAGGTGTGTTTACTGGAAAAAGCTAGCTCCCAGGCTTCTGTAAAATGAAATGAAAACACCACAAATCAATTGGATTAGTAAGGACGAAGCACAGAAACAAGTTGGCTGATATTCTGTAGCTATTCCACAAGCACTTTAATTTTAAAACTACTAATACTCAAGAAAATTTCCTTCCATAAAAAATAAAAATAAAAAGTAAGTTGCCATAGTAACTCAGTGCTAGAACCGCCACACAGACCAAATTTAGAAAAGCCATACTTATTATTTTATTGTATGAACTATTCACTTGGTACAAAAAAAGGAGAAAAATTAAATTAGATTTTTATTGCACCTAGTCTGCATCAGGTTTGCACACTTTCCTCACTAATTACTGCAGGAATTGAACAACAACAACAAAAAAAGGCGTCATCATCTTTGAGGTGACAGGTGAGGAAACTGAGGTTTGGCATGGCCAGTCGCTCACCTTGGATAACTGCAGGCACAAGTTCTGAACAGAGGTTTGCTGAATCTCTGTTTATAAGAGGCTTCTCTTCTTCCCTGCACTCCCTTATCTCTTTCGAGAGTACGGACAGACACAGCTGCGACTTGAAAAGGCAAATTAGACCAATGGCTATCAGGGTGGTCTACACTAAAGAGATGGTATAAATGGCAAAATGACAGGTCCTTTACTGGCATTGTAACTCACAGGAGAACTGATGACCTGGTGTCTTTGTTTTTGGGGACAGAGAGATTAATGAGAGACAGATGAACACTTATTTGTCTTATTCAAACATCCTAATAGCTGCCCCCATTCTCCCAAAAACTTATTTTTAAAGTCAAATACATATCATTAATCCTAATTCCAATTCTAATCACTGTGTTGTGTCTTCTTACTTATCAAAGAAATACTGAAGTAGTGCCTACTCTAAATCAAGCTTTGTGCTGGGTCTTAGAACTCACAGAAAGTCTTCCAGGAGGATAAGCATGGAATCATGTGCACCCAAGGGAAATTCCAAAGATAAGCACGGTGAGATTTGGTTACCTGGAGATCTTTAGCAGACAAAGCAGGAAAGGCAGCTGACTGAATACTAATAAGAGTTTGATCTCAGTGGGAGTTAGATGATCCCTCTCATTTTAAAATGTCTCAAAGAGTCTGGGAATGAAGGACAGAAATATAGTATATGAGTTCCAAAGGCTGGTTATTGGGCCTCACAGCCTCAGGAGATAGGAAATCCTATTGACCTAGTTTGCCGAAGCATCAGGATGGGGGATTAGCCCAGCCATCGCTTGTGTGTGGATAGGATGAGGTGAATTGAGTTCCAGCCTACTTCCCACAAAGCATTAAGGAAGAAGGTGCCTTAACCAGCCACCCACAGGCTGTGGGATAACACCCAAAACTTCTTAGTCTCACTTTTAACATTAAATCGCCACCTGTTTCATCCTCTTACTCGCTTAAATGTTCCTATAAGTAGGACAGAAACTTTGTCTGGTGTGAAGAATAAATTCTTTTTCTTTTTCACCTTCCCTGACTCCCCACTCTACTCCACTTGCAAGACTGGAGTGCAGTTCGGCCCCACTTCTCGAGGTCTTTGAGGATGAGACAAGTCAATATGTACAAAGCCTACACAGTCACCGAGGATATGACAACGTCTACCATTTTAATCTTTTTCATGCAGCAAGACATTGTTTAGCTAGACTGTAGTTTTTTCTTCCGAAAATGAATACTGAACTCAAGGGAAATATGTTATAATTGATTTTGCATTCAGCTCATTTGTAGATACTCACACTGATTGATTCGCTCTTATTTCCATGCCTGGTTCCTGCCTAAATTTCCTTTCTGTCCTCTTCTTCTTTTCTGTGCATTGATGTGATGTATGTGTACAGTTTATGTGCATATGCACACAAATTGAGGCTCTCAGGATTTGAAGTGTTCTGTCTTATTCTCTTGAGACAAAACCTCTCTCACAAAAACTAAGCTAGGTTGATAACGGCAAGTCCCTGAAATCCCCGTGTGTCCTATCTGCCTCCTCTACACATCTACCCAGAGTGCTACAGTTACAGACGTGTGCACACCATGCCTTGCTTTCACATAGGTTCCAGGGATTTTTTACTAAGGTCCTTGTGCTTGCACAACAAGCACTCTTAGCTGCTGAGACATCTCTCTGACATTAAATTTCCTTTTCTAGCCTTTATTGGTAAATCCAAATCTTATATTAAACTCTTCTACCCATCCACGTATCCCAGACTTCTCCTCCTTGACTGTGAAATATCACACACTTATCGCACATTTTTTTATTGTATTCTTATGTGAGGGTCCTTTTGAGGGCAGCTTCTATTTCATTTACTCTGTTTTTAATCTTTCTGAGCTGCTACCTAACACCATCACTGCTAGAGGGTCTTCCAAAAAGGATGTCTGGCTAATGCCCTGAATGTAGCCAGGAAACAGTGAGGTTCTGTGACTTTATTATTTAATGGTCCACGAGGGTGACATCTTTAAAGCTACAGGAATGGCAAACTGATGAAGCCTGAGCCTCAATCAAACAATCACACCCCTACACTGTGTTAAGGGTCACTGTCACTTCACTCGTGGATTGTAGCCTGAGGCTGGGATATGGCAAGCCCTGTTCTCACGTAGCTCACACGCATTTCTGTTCATGAATGTGACTCCATCCTCCTATAGAATAGGTATGTTTTGGCTTAGTGCTATGGTTAATGGATGTGGCTCCTCCTTATGTGCTTTTGTTTTGTTTCATTTTGCTGCATATATTCTCTTTTAATGTGGATAGTTGTCTAATGAGAACACTAATTATGCAAATTAAAAGCTGTATTCATCATTTAAGTAGCAGACAGCCTTAACACCACGTAGCTTGATCCTTACGTGTGTGTGTGTGTGTATATATACCTCACATCATCCTTTATCCCAAAGGATTTTACAATCAAAGCTTAAATGTGTCCAGATGATAACCTAACAGTTCTCCTGTTTTTCAAGAAACATCTCTTATAATTAAAAGTTACAGCTCTTCCAAGGTGGTCACGACTTGCCAGCTAGGGAAGCAACAATCCATACTGAAGAAGAATTATGCATGAGCTGGGGCTGGGAGTCACACTTGGGTAAAATCCTCAATTACAGCAGCTTCATTAATGCATCGCGGTGCCTTACTGCCGAGTGACTGTTCTGAATCAACCGTGCTCTCAGGCAGACACTTAGAGCAATGACAAAATTCTGAATGAACAAGCAGCCAATACCCAAGAGAGGTTCCCCGGGCCACAGCTATTCAGAATTTCTTATATTTGTCACAATGGAAGCAAGAACGTTGAACTGTAGAATCTCAGGGCAAGAATAAAGTCTCAGGATGATTTATCTGCCCAACCCCTCCCAAGTTTCTCCTGTATCTCATGTCTAAATCTTTGCTATAATAATCCCCATAGAAGATAGCCTAAGCAATTCCAGTCACAGAGCCGTTGTCTCCCAGCACATTCCTATTTATTAAATCATAAAATTCTTTCTGCATCTCTAACACTCGCCTGCCTGATTATGCTCCTGTGGCCACACAATCATTTCGATCCTTCCTCCAGTAATGGACCTCTCAATATTTAAAGGGCTGTCACGTATTTCATCCCGTAAAAGTAAAGCGCCGAGGGGCGAGAAGCGGTGAAAAGGTCACAACACTTGCATAACAGGAAACCCTTTAAGAAACCAGAACAGCTAGAACCAATCAGCATGGCAGATATGGGGATACCATACCTCACTGGTTTAATTCCTTTGAAAAAAACACAGATTTTCTCTTCTCTAGTCATCTCCCTTGTATCAAGTTGTTCAAGCTATAAATACCTCTTGCACACACACATACACACACGCACACTTGTCTTCACCTTTGTTGCTACTATTATCAACCAAGCTAATGTTCTAATTCTCCTTCCTCTAAGATATTTTAATTTTCTCATAGCTAGTCACCCCACATCCATGCTTGCCTGCCTTGATTCAAAATAGCAAATAAGACCTCGTTATATCCCAGCTTTAACTCTTTCGGTGATCTCTTGCTGTACTTGGGACTGATACCAAAGACCCTAATACAACCTTCAAGTCTGCTTTTCCCAGCCCCTGCCCATCATCAGTCTCTTGGGCCCTGTCTGTTGGAGCTGTGGAACAGCTCTCATAGGAAGAGGAGCATTTGGATTACATGTTTGAGAAGGCAAACTGAACGGTCCTGGGCAGAGGAGGAGAAACAAAGGCATATGACATCACGAGCCAAGGAAAGGGAGGATTCTCATTACATTCAAATTCCACAGAAGGGCAGATTAAGTGAGTTTAGGGGCTCTATGGAGTATTGTAGGTATAGATAGGTTACAGCAAAGGAACAGAAAACAGGAAGCGAGGGAACGCAGCCAGTAAGGTAAGAAATTCGATAAGATATAGTCAGGGAAGAGCAAAGCTGCACAAGACCACACACAAAACAGCTAGCATGGTACATGGTACAAGGCCCTTAATCCTCGAGGACCAGAGTATTGGGAGTGCCACTGACTTATGAAACCAAAACCACCATGCTATCAAGGTAGAGGAGGGGTCTAGAGAAAGAAGTATTTCACTCCTAGGACCATACTGTGGATTTAAGGGGGTTGTCCATGAAATGTAAGTTGAAGCTTTAAACATTCTAGTAGGTGTGCTTTTAATACTAAACTGTGCTTTAATCATGAACCAATGTGCATGGCATGTATTCAGTAGATGTTACCAGGTCTCCATTGCACACTGTTGTTTACTGTTCCTCCCTATCCACCTTGGAGTATTGACTAGCTGCTCAACATGACTGTGTTGACTGATGACCTTTGACCTACTGTCTGTATTTATAACTAGCTGACAACCTTTAAAGCTTGCACTATGCCGTTCTTTTCTCAGTACTTACAGTCACTGTTTTAAATATGGATTACTTGTATATCTGAGAGATTCAGACACCCTGAAGAACCAAGGTTAGAAATAGCAATGGGCTATAACGTTTAAGGAAATATTACATTATTACTATATAAAGAGAAAAGTGTAAGTCTGAGGGAGAAAAATCAACATTTAAATATTGGTGTTATGGGAAAGAGTAGAAAGGAGAGCCATGACAGATCATTTAGGTCAAAACATAACTTTGGACAAGATATCTATGTTTTTAGTACCTCAATATATATACCTGTAAAATGGGCTCATTCATTCTTCACCATAGCATCACTGAAGGGGTTAAAGCACATTTAAAAAACATGATACAGTTTTTGTAAAGAATTAGGAATTAAAAATTCTGTTCCTTTCTGCTTTTTCCTCTGAAAAAGTATAAAATGTAATTTCTTACTAAAAAATAAATATAAGAGACTCTAATTCTAACAAAGCAATGCTTACATATCTTAAGTAACATTAAATCCAAAAAATATAAAATCAAATAAAAGAACAGTCTATTGTAATTAATTATAGAAATAAGTGATAAGCATGGGGGATATGTTAAAAACAATACTAATTTTTATTTTCCTTGTTTCTTCTATATTTTTCCTTTCTATGAGATTGTTTTGTAAAATGTGACTCTCATAGAAAGATACTTCTTATCTCTAGATTCTTCATCGAATCATATAATTTGACATCATGGCTGGTAACAGCTATATACCAACACAGTCAGTAAGAAGTAGGGACCAATTAAAGAGGCAACGGGGATGAATCAGCAGGTAACAGTATTTGCCAGCCAAGATGACAGACTGTATACACTCCCTGTAGACCATGGTAAAAGCAGAGAATTGACTCCTGAGAGGTTGTCCTCTGACCTGGACGTACATGGTATATATTTGCCCACATACATACATGCAAACAGACAGATACACACACACACATACACACACTCATACACATATAACCACACATACATGCATTCCCATGAACACACACACACACACACACACACACAAATTGAAAGTTTAATTTATGAAACAACCAACCATAATAGAAACCTAACTGCTCTTAGTTTCCTCTTAAGAAAAGAGAAGTTGCTACTCATAACTCAAGATTCTGGCCAAAAGTCTCCTCTTTCATTCAGCCACTATAGCTCCTCAGACAGAGCTTCTCAGATGTGTCCTATCTCCTTCCCCGGTGTTAAAGCAAACATTACAATCCCAACAGATTACAGGCTCTTTAGCAGCAAAGACTGGACCTATTAATCTTGTCATTTCCCAGCACAGTGTTTGTCCACAACTAGAAACCAATATATATTGCTGACTATTCTTACAAATGGATTCCAGTTTATTCAAAATCCCTTTTCACTTACTGTCCTGGTCTCTAAGGCAGCAATTAATGGTAAACCTCATGACTTTATGAATTGTTTCCAATTTAATCATCTTTCTTCAGTAATACTCATGAACTGCTTGAGATGTGACCTACAATCTGTATCTTTTGGTTCTATTACCACATCAACTATTTACATCCTTTAGTGGAGCCAAACACAGTGGCAGAGGATAGCCAAAGAATTTGTGCTGATGGACCTACCCTTAGGAAACAATCCCCTGACAGTGATGATAGGACTTCATTTTGAAACAGAAAATATTTCATGGGTATGGACTGGTCTTTTCATGTATTTTAATGGTACTTCTTTTCACAACTCCTTCACCACACTCTCTTGAACTTCCTTCCTGAAAACTATCCATGCATTCTCTTTCCTGCCAGATTGACTTGCAAATTCTTCTGATGACTCTCCTAGGGCAAATCACAAAAGACACCTATGTTTGGAATGCCACATCCCAGTAGACCAAGCTTTGTCTTCTTTTTATTTGCCAATCTTGGGCACTTGGTAGAGTGTCTAACACCTTAGAATTTTGTGTTCTTGCATCAAATCCAAGGCATACAATAAAAAATACAAACTCAATTAAGGTTTAAGTGAAAACAAGGGAATTCTCCCAGAGCCAAGTGGAAACTGGGTTATTCTTCCTGTAAAGGAAAAATGGGTAGAAATAATCAGTAAGAAGAAAGGCAGATTTTCATGGGAAAGGACAGTTAGTCATGTTTCTTTCATCCAGAAAATAATTACTGAACCTACTATGTGCTTTATATTATGTTATATTTACTAAGAAAAAAGTCTAAAATAACCTTTGACTTCCTTTCTCCTCACATGGGGTATGGAGTAACCACAAACATGTAACTACAGTGCAACATGAAAAATACTACTGCATGGTACTGTGTAGCAATGCAGGATGCTATAGGACAAAAAACAACAACAACAACAATAACAAAACAACCTCATAACCTCACTCTCTGTTCACATTTGAAGGTCAGAGAATAAGCACTAGTTATTGTTATCTAAGGTAAATGAAAGATATGATGTCATGAAGTACTCAAAAAGGAATCAGATGAGGGGAGTGAAAGGGGAATCAGGAGAGGCTGGTGGGATGGCTCTATAGATGAAGATGCTTGCTCGCAGGCTGCAAGACCCACATCTGGGCTGCAAGACTCACACAGTGGAAGGAGACTTCCCGGTTGTCTTCTGACCTGCATGCGCATGCTGTGATGCTCATGTCCATACACATACATGCAAAACAGATAACTAAATCCAGTGTTTCAAATCATTAACAAAAGTTCAAGACTCCAGAGAGAAAGAGAAATTCAGTTTAGCTAGACTATTTACACATGAGTTCTGCCACCTCTGTATATCTTCTGACATCACTGATCATTTCTATGTTTTGGTTACTATGGTTACTTCACCATCACAGTATTGTATAAACTGGTGCCCAGTGGAGGATGAAGAAACATTAGGGAATTCTGGCCCAGCTCTTCCCAGGAGAAGAGATAAACACTCCTGTTTTAGATCTTGTTTCCTCTCCTCTTCTTCCCTATGGAGTCATTAGCAATCACAACTTGACAGTTGAAATTGCTGAGCCTTTTTAATGTAGATCCTTTCATCAGAGTTTAAAGCTGACCTTTCCTTTTTGAGTGCTGGCTGTTTATATGGATGCAAAAGTTCACAATTCCATTTTTAAAAGCCTGCAGCCTAATGGATCTTCCAATTTCATTCTTCTAATAGATTCTGACCCAGTGCCAGCTCTGGTCATTTAGACCTTTCCTAAGGGCACGCTCTTCATCTACAATTCCCTATTTTGAAGAATTCAGACAATTTCCCTCAATATAGTTTTCTGTTTTTCTCCTTTACAGACTACCCCTACTAGAGTATCTTAAGTAGGCTTCTCCTTAGATTCTGATGTCCATTAATGAATGCTAGAAAATATAAATCATCTAAATTGGCATGCTTATTTCATAGTTAATCTGATTTTTTTTTCATTCTTTGGTTCCAACCTCAACTATGCACACATGACTCATTCCTTAAACTAACATGTATGTTAATAATCACCGTGCTCAGTCACGAATGGGCATGTAATTATTTTCACAAAGACAATGTGTCATCTTATCACACCACGGGCTGCCATAGAAGAAATCAACTTATAAGGACTTTAGGGAATTTCAGGGTCTAAGAGTATACACAGGAGAGACCACAAAGTCAAAAAGGTGAAGGAAGTGATAAATATTCAGAAAGAGATACAACAGTAGATATATACGTTCAAATAAAAGGTCATGGGGCTTACAGTACAAAGAGGACCTACGTCAAACATGGCCTTGCTTTGTTTTTCTGTGTCTTGGGCTGGTTGCTTAATGACTAATATGCTATCCTAAACTTCAAACATGGGCAGTTCTATGCCATAAAGTTTGATTCTTTAACTTTTTATGGCAATAATTCTATTAGATAAAACACATAGATTTTTTTTTATAAAGTGTATCACAATTTCAATGCACTGGACTGATATTCCTACAAAGGGCTACTTTCTATATAACAACGTGAAATAAAGTTAGAGACCACAGAGGAATGAATTCCATAATTGTAGCTCAACTATTACTACATGTATTTGTTTTGACAATGGACATGGATTTTTTTTGTTTTTGTGTCTTTGTGTGTGTGTGTATGGGTGTAGGACAGGGTTTTGAATTCATTATGTTGTTGAATATGACCTTAAACTCTTGATTCTCCTTTATAACCATTTCAAGCTCTGGGGTTCTAGATGTGCAGTATAATGACCTATTATTATTTTCTTCTCTTTTATTTTCTGTGCACATTATATTTAAGAAGAAAACTGTGCACTTAACCAACCCATGTCTCTTCTGACCAGACAAGAGGTTAGTAACTATCTCAGAAACTTGTAAGGGTGCCTTGAAACTATTGCATACATTTATGTAGGGAAATGGCTGCTTTATTCCCACCTGAGGACATATGAAGCCTTAATGGGACCCCAAGAGATAGACAGATTTTCTTTCGCATGTCCAACTTCACAGAGAAAACACGTACTAGCAGCTGGTGAGTGAACAGGCACTCTTTAGTAAGAATCACTTACCCTCATTGTTAGTGTCCTTTTCTTAGGCTTCAGGTTGAACATTCCCACAGTTGTTCCTGTCCATTATCTCAAGCCTTTGAACCCACATTTCGTGACTTTAAATAAAAAAATATCCAGAAGTGTGCATGTAATTTACTTTTTTGAACTATGTCCTTCAACTAAGCATTCTCAGTAATAAACACCTCAAACTGAGCAAATAGAATGTGCCTTTCCCCAAGATCTTTTATAAAGCAATATGCATAGACACCCTGGATAAAATCATCACACTTCTGTGCTTGAGGAGGCACTGCTTTTTATAATTGAAGTGCTTGCTTTACCTGCTACATATAGTAAGACTTCTGATTGTTTATTGGCAGTGTGCTAAGAGAATGAATTGTGTTACTTAGAGTGCCATGGTGGGAATGAACATGGTCCACTCCCTGAAATCCTGGCATCTAGGACCATGATAAAGACTTATCTTCACATTCCTGTAGTGTAGGCCCAATCATCTTTCCTGTAAAGTTATAACACTGACTGGACAAGGTGGAGACAGAACGAGAAGTTTCATGTCTTTAGTTTGGGCCCAAGCTACAAATAAATTCATTTGTCAGTTTTGTATTTATTCTATAATTTTCTCTTAATGTTGTCAAGCATGGAGATTTGGAGCCAGAATTCATGACCATAGTCCTTATAGTAAAAGAATCAATACAATCAATTCACCTACTTCCATACATTAACCTGCCCATCTCCTTATCATTTCTGTAAATGCTTTCTGCTCACAAAGACTTATTATTTATACCTTGATTTTTCTTTATTCTTCTCTCCTAACTGCCACCACCACCATTATCATATTTGCAGATTCTATGTTTTCTATAAATATATAATTTGGAAATTTGACAGCCTTAAGTTAAGAACTTGCTGTTTTTCTGCTTCACCTATTTCATGTCTACAAACATATGCCTAGTATTCTAGCAAGAATCTGGCATGTGAACGAGTAATTACAGAGAAAGTAGTAGGTCTGGAAATTGAGATGCAACTAATTATTTAGGGTGGAAGGAAACAGGAGCCATTTATCAAGCCTGGGGGTTCATGAAAAGCTTTACAGAGAAAGAAATAGTATCTGAGATGGTTCACTGCAAGAAAATTTTTCCCGAAGAATGAGGAATCTATGGAGATACTTCAATCAGCAGAGTGCTTGTCATGCAAACAAAAGAGTCAAGTTTGATCCCCAGAAACCATGTTAAAAACAAAAACGAACAAACAAAGACTTGGGCATGGTGGCTTGAGCTTGTAACCTTAGTGTTATGCAGGTAAAGAAAGGCATATGCCTGGGGTTTTCTGGCTAGCCCACCCAACTGAATTGTTAGCTATAGACAAGTATGAGATCTTGTCTAAAAAAAGCCAAAACAAAATAAGAAGGGTTGCTTTCTCAAGGAACAAAACTTGATGCATACTTCACCACCCACTTGGACATATATACATGCACAAAGCGCGCACACACACACATACACACACACGAAAGGATAATGCAGTTTGATAAAGAAAATAAATTAAATGGTGGCATACAGATATGAAAATCCATAAACATTGGAGGAATGACTTACAGAACAAATAAACACTTCCAAAGCACTTGGTTTAAATATCAGTCAAAAGGCTAGAAGTACTCCAACATGTCTTTTATTCATACATAGCAAATACAGCATAAGCTGTTCCTTGTCAGGCTATCGAAACAGCTACATAAAACCTAACACTCCCAAACTGAGATAGAGATGACACCATATCCTGATTCTTTCTGCATCTCCATTGCATACTGCTAATAAAGCAAGATATGTTCACTGAGCGCAGCATTAGAATCCTTCCCAATTGTCCCCCCCTTCACTAGACATTTCTATAAGACATAGATTATTGGAATGAAATAGACTTCTAATAGTGTTTTAGGTTGTCATTCCAAGACACAACCATAAAGATATCCTTGACTATGTCCTGTATCTGGACATGCAGAACCTAAGAAGGCTTATGTTGTCTGTCTTGTACTACATCCGTCGGTCCATCACTAATGTGGGGGAGCTTGCTGCCTTTACTCAAAGAGCCTAGATACCTTTCAACTACCTCAAACTCTAAAGATAGCCAGGTTCTTAGCTAGGGTGTCTGTTGGTGTGATAAAACACTAAGACCACAGACAAGTTGCAGAGCTATTATTTATTTCCTTTAGATGCCTATATCGCCATCCATCATCAAAAGTCAGGGAAGAAACTCAAGCCAGGCACTATGGAGGGGGTGCTGTTTACTGTCTTGTTCCTCTTGTATTGTTCAGCCTGCTTTCTATAGAACCCAGGATCACCACCCCAGGGATGGCACCCCCCCACAACGTTCTATCTCCCCCATCCTCCCATCAATCAGCAATCAAGAAAATGGATAACAAACTTGCCTTCAGGTCAATCTTACAGAAGCATTTTCTCAATTAAGATTTACTTTGCCCAGATATGTTCATAGTTTGCAGCAAATTGAAAAAAAAAACTAGCCAGCACACCAGATAACCATATATTTGACTATAGCTTTAGAAATTAATAGAAAGTTGTTGATTTTCAGCAAAAATTTTTTTAAAATGAAGCTAACTCAAATTATCAAACAAAAGTCTCCAGAGAAGAGAATTTGCATAGACTGACTCATAGCAAAAAATTTCCTAATCAATTTGAAAATCTCCTTCAGCATATATGTAAATTAGCCATCAAAACTGAAAATGTTTAGGGAGAGAAAATCACTTTCCTACATTGATTAAATTATTCACTTCATACTCATAAACAGTTTAGAAAGAAAACACCCAAGCCTGATTGCTCAGACTCTCTAGGGTGAAAGAAACAAACATTTTTCAAAGCACTTCTTGGCTTCCCGAGGTATCCCTTTGCCAACCCCCTAAGGAGGTACCTCCGAACCTGCTGTGAGCTGCGGCAGCGCCTGCCCACCTTCTCAGCAGCCAGAAATATGCTCGGTGGTGATTATCAACAGGGAGGAAGATCAAAAGGTTGAGAGAATTACTAAGCAAGACAGGATTCCTCTAACAACCTTTTTTTTTTTTTTTTCTATTCAGGTCCTGAAGCTAGGGCAATCTCAAACTGTAGTCAATTACATGCGAAATGTGTTTCTTCAGAGCACTTTCTGTGCGAACTACAATTACTCCAATCTTCTTGGCACATGGACAACGGGAACACCATTAGAGCCACGGTGATTTGCTGCCAGGACCCCACATGACCTAATGTGTGCCTAGCCCTTCCAAATTGAGAAGAAAAAAAATAATAATTTTAGCCCACAGATTTATGGGAGGGAAGCCATCATAAAGTCAAAAAGATCCTTAGTCTTTTATGTAAAAAGAGGCTTGACAAAAACTTTGTAGGTCGTTACTGGAGCAGCGTTACACTTAGGGATGGAGAGTAACATCCATTATAGACGGAGTCCAGTGTGGTGTGAGATTTATAATGGAAAGCACTCTGATGGTATGGAGGCGGGTAGGAGTACTGTCTTGTCACCGTCTGATCTTCTCAAAAACACAGGCCAACTTTACCAAACCGCATTGTACTCAGTTAAGTGAGCCAACCTGTTTCTAGTTCTATTTAGGAGGCCATGATGGTGGATCAGAAAAGAGAAAACTTATCTGAAAATTAAAGCGATCTCACATTCTCTCCTTGAATCCTCACAGTCTGATGAAATAGTTATCACACTCACTCACACACACACACACACACACACACCTCATTGTGTATGTGGTATTGGTGCTTGTGCCTGCCCTGCATGCATGTGAAGGTCAGAGGGAAACTGGCTGTGTCCTATTCCAATTCTCACTTTATTTCCTAGAGACAGGGTCTCTCCCTGAATCTGGAATTTGTCATCCTTATCCCACCCGTGTCTTATTTCCTCCATGTCTCCTTCATCTTGCTAGACTGGCTGGCCATGGAGGTATAGCTACCAGGAACTGGCCATGCGGGGCTTGTTTGGTGGGCGTTGGGTATTTGAGACGAGGTTTCTCTGCAAGTGCAGCAAGTGATTTCACTGTAATGTCTCCCCACCCTCTGTCAGGCCATAATGAAAAGTGAAGAAACTGGAATCCATAGCTGTGAACTGACGTTGAATGTGACCATGGTAAACAGCGGAAACGGACGCCAAAGTTGACTCAAACGTAGTCACCTTTGAACTTTCTCTTCTTGATTCCCATGGGCTACTGAACACATTCATTGAATACTGTGCACTGTGTAAAGACTTGGTGAATAAGTGAATCACATATGATGTGTACAGATTGGTGGTGTGTAACAGTTTCCCCAGGAACTGAAAATTTCCATACAGCATGGAAATGCCCTTAAGCAGGAGGGTAAAGAACTCAAAATAGTTTAGAAAGTCCTGGAAACTGACCCAAAGGGTTCACTAGAGCCCCCATAGAAGACAAGCTACAGAGAAGACTCTTAGTCGGACCAGCTGCCTGAAAGAAGCAGAAACCAGCGGAACTGACTGGAAGAAGCCTAGACCCCCCCGTCTTTTGGAAAGAATACTCTCCAACCTGTAGGCTGCAGAGTGTGCTCCAGGTTGCCAGCTTTTGTGAGCTGTCACCCATGCTGGGGTGGGCTTTGGAGACACAGATCTCTTTGAGTCTTTTCTGCTCCTATAAGTAACTCTTCACCCCATTCCCATAAATAACCCCAAGTAAACTCATTGATTCATCAAGTTGGACTCCGGTTGTATCTGCGCTTTGTTCTTTTGGGGGCTCCCTATCTCTGTTGAGTAGCTCTGTGTAGCATCTCCCCAGGAGTAGTTTTGTTACCTGAAGCCATTCTACTTGTCATTATAGTACAGCGACAGAGAGACACAACAGAAATGGAAATGATTTCTCCGTGGACTTTGTCCTACCTTCTGCATTTTCAAAGAATCCATCGATTGTTGCTTGAACATTAACTGGAATTTATCTGATGTTACTATTCTTTTAGTCTTTGGGTTTGACCCGGGTATGAACACAGATTGGGTTCCTTCACAGCAGAATGTGATCCACATTGAGCTGGGGGATCAGTGTTCACTTACCACTTTAGAGTTAATTAGTAAGCAATCTTTAAGCAAAAATTCAGTTTGGGTAGGTATTAGGGAGTCTATGGTTTCATACTTTTGGAACCAGATTTTCTGTCTCGGGTTTTTAAGGTTTAGAATCACTTGCATTGTGGTAATAAAGTGAAAATTGGCAGAGCGCCTAAAATGCTGGGCAAGGGAGCTGTCTGTCACACAACCACAGTGGCATGGCTGCTCTACAGGAAGGGACAGTGGTCATTGGGCTTGATGGGCATCGCAGAGATTGTGACCTGTCAAACCTAAAAATCTAAATGCACCAGGGGTAAGTAATTGAGGAGTATCCTGGTCATTGATGGTTCACTATGAACGTGGAAAACAAGTGGAATAAGAGGTCTCTGCCTGAAGCAGACAGACCATCCAATTACCTTGTCGAATCTCCTCTTTCTCAAATTCCAGGCTCATGAGACAATTTTTAGCGGTAAAAATAGTCTCAATAAGCCTTCCAAAACATATGTATTTTCTTTCAACCTTTGACCTTTTCTCTGTTCAGCCTACATGATCAATAGCAAAATCCTTAAACAGAACATAGGCCTAGAACAATAAAACGAAATTCATTATTTGCTCTTTGGGCTTTAAGAAAATCTTTTAGTGAAGAAAAAACTCTCTATGGATTTAGGAAACACAGGATAAAAAATGGTACAACCTCTCACTGGTACAATTAATAATTCCCTATGCTGAAAGATGAGAAATTTAGAAAGTAATCGAGGTGAGTACAGATGTTTCAAACATCTGAAAAAATAAGAACTTATGTTTTAGGACCAGCACAATGATTGCTAAAGGGGACATGGGCTTCCAAGACAAACTTGTATGATTTATTTACAGATGAGGTCTCTAGCACAAAAGATGACCAGTATCACAGAGGAGGACTAACTACACAAACTGGTTATGTTGTTAGGTATCAATTAGGTCCTCAGCCACCCAGTGTTTGGTTTGCTAACCAGCCACTAGTGTATCAATTATGTGAACTTGAATTTGACAGATCAGGGTTTTTCTAAAGTACAGTATTCAGAATATTTTCATCTAAGCAGTAACTGTACCTGTGGAAAAAGGCTAGTGGGAATTATAGCGATGGATCAAGAAATTACTGAAGAGAGAATCCTGTAGTTAACCACAAAATGACTTTCTTGTGGCATATTGCACTTTTAGATGTCCTTGTGTCAGCCAAAGAGGCAAGTAGTCAATTCCATAGTCTTTCTGGTTACTGTATGGGTGACTGAGACACAAAAGTAAAATCCACGAACCAAGGGGATAGAAAAATAGAGAGGGTTTAATGGGAAACATCAATCTCAATATTACGCATGCGCAATTGTTCACACCTTATGTCATAAAGGTAGATATACAGATGAGTTGCTAACATTTTCAGCACAGTGTCAGTGGGCCACAGCATTCAAGGGGGAAAAATGAAGTATATAAAGCCCTAGGGACAGTAAGGTTTTAGGAAATAGAAATAAAGAACCCCAAGAAGCTGTGTGAGAACTGTCAGAGACATCAACCATTATATTTGTTCCTGCTCCAGGACCAGCTCTCCAGCTTTCAAATGTCATCCAGCGTAGAAAGGACCAAGAAACTATTAATAGCGTTCTAAATGTTACATCCCATTTCCCTCAACCTCGTGGGTTGAGAGAACAAGGTGAACAATTTTTAAATTTTCTTATAGAAAAAAATATCTACTTGAAAATCAGTCTTCTTGATATCTTCTGAATCATTCCCCAAATAACTCAGTGGTGGCTGGGAATAAGGGACATTGATAATATATCACATAGATAGATGGGTGGGTATATTAATGTATTTCCATATTTACATATATTCACTTCCATTGACATGTAGGTATAATAAATACCTTTACCTTTTAAGCTATACATACATAGTAACATGTGGTATCATATGTCATAGAAACACATTTATGTCTCATATATAATAGCAACAAATCTTTTATTCTTCTTATTCAGAGTATGACAAAATACAAATATAGCAAGATTGTCCTGTTAATATATTACTCTGTTCCTTCAGGGTAAAACATGTCTGATACAGGAGCCTTTTACACTTTTCAGACAACACATGCAAACAAAGAACAGGAAGTAAGCTATTAGTAAGACTCTTATGAGAATCACAACCAATCAAAGGGCAGAGATGTGGAGCCAGGGCCCAATAAATGCACATACAAAACACCCAAAGTTCAGGCAACAGTCTCCTAGGAGACACAATCTCACAGCAAACTCCCTGATCTTCTGGCTCCTACAGACGTTAGAAGCTATCCTTATAAAGTTTTATTAGCATGTCTGCCCAAACATGAGAGCAGCAAGGATGGCAGTCAGAGATATCTTCATAGCCATGGTATTAAGATCTTACATATTAGATCTGAGTTATTGGGGTCTCAGCTGGAACCCTAGACACATCAGCATCAGCACCCACCAAATGAGTCTCAGGATTCCCAGCATCTGCCAGCGTGGTTCATTGAGTGACAAAAGGTGAGCCTGGCTCTATTCTGTCTCAAAAAAAAAACAAAAAGAAAAAGTATATATATATATATTTCATTAATTTCTCTGCCACCATGCTTACTTTATCAATAATTCAGAATGTATGTGTTTCACAATTTTCTGATCTATGATTCGTGCTAGAAAATTACTCATTGATCCTCACTAGTATGACGCATGCTCAGGTTTGTTTTCCAGGGAATGGCAATAGATTCCGGTCATTCATCTAGATTCATTCAGCCTGTCTTATTATCTTGTTCCTCGGTCAGTGTTCTAATGTAGCTAGCCAGTGACAAGGAAGTTTTGCCCTGAGACTCATTCCCTACCTCAGTCTTTATTCTCATTCCTCCTGAGACCATTTTCTATATCTTTTTATTAGACCATCCTAGACCTTGAAACAGCTCAGCTATCTTCTCAAGCTATTTCACAGCAATTATTTTAATTTACAATTTAGTTGCTAAAATACATATTTAGAAATTACAACACATTATTGGTTTAATCTCATAGTCTATTTATTATTCACATTATATTAAACGAATACTGTGTGCAGCACAGTCTTCCCTTTTGGTAGGTAGGAGTCTATACCCAAACCTCTTAAATGGAGTACTGACACAGTGAAATGTTCACACACCATGAGAGAACTGCTAAATAACCAAAGGGGTGAAGATAATTAGGAAGTAAAAGCATATTATTTCTGTATGCAGAGAAGTAAGCAGAAAGAGAGTAAGGTTGAATGTATATATACTGGAAAAGTTAATTCTAGCAGATTTATATGCCCAGACTTATCTAGAGAACATCCAAGTTCAGATTGAATTTGTTCTCACTTAATGCATTTTTTTTTAAATTTTCACTAAAGTGTTTACATCTTTACTTAAATTCTCTGATGCCATGCTTACTCTGTCAATAATACAGAACACATATGTGTGAATCTTCTCCAATCATGCATAACACTGAGCTTTATGATAACAAATGACTTCGCCACTTTCATTCATATGAACATGTGCGATGATTTGTTTGCCAGGGACTGGGATTGGGCTCTGGTTATCCTTCTATATTCATTGCACCTGTGTTATTATCATGCTCACCAGTTGGTGTTAAGATGTCGCTAGCCAGCTACTGCCAAAGAAGGGTTACACAGGGACTTACACACTCCCTCAGAAATGAACAGTGCACCGCCATGTCAGGAACTGTTCCAGGTGGCACCAGCGCTAGGAAAAGCAGAACACAGTCCTTGCCCTTGGGGACTTTGCGGGTAGTTTGGAAAATAAACAGATCAATACACCAAGGTGGTAAATGTTGTGATACAGTGGACTACATGATTCTGTCATAACAAAGTGAGAGTAAAAGCCACTTCTATCTGAGGAGGTCAGTAATTATTTTAGCAAAGGGACAACATCTAGATTGTACTTTAGAGACTGGGTTGAAGTATATGAGCTTCCATAAATACTTACTGGTTTTAGTCACCTCTAACATATAACAGAATTTCACATAAAAGTGTGGAGAGTGTAGTCTCAAATTATTAAGCATCTTTGCTTGCTTTACAGCTTCAGAAGATAGTTTCCATTAATCAGATACATAATTTGAGCAAACAAATACTGATTAATAATAAGCAGCTATGATACATACATGGCATACTAGAAGAGAGGAAAAGCTCATGACCTTAAGGTACCAAGATTTAAAAGAAAAGACAAGCTATAACTTTTATTTCTAGATTTTAATTTTTTCTGGATGTCATTTTTATAAATATGAGATTGTTAAATATGCTTCAGCATGGTAAAAATGCCAGCCCTTGAAAGATATATGTGCATGAATTCACAGATCCTTCAAATGTGGTACTTTGTACGTTATAAGGATGTATGCAGTTCTAAAAGAGCTTGAGATGGAAGGCTACTGTTTTCCTGGGGTGCCCAGGTGAGCCTAGAACAAACCACCAGATCCTTAGAAGAGAGACATGAGGTAGGAATCTAAAAAGGAGACGTGCTGATGAAACCAGAGAATATGGTGGGATGCATGTCAAAGGTAAAGAGCCAAGGGATGTAGCAAGCGTCTACAAGCCAGAAAAGAGAGAGAGAGAGAGAGAGAGAGAGAGATTTGCCTCTGAAGCCTCTAGAGAAAATGTAGCCCTGCTGAAACCTTCCTTTCTTCCTTTAAGACTTCAAGTGTCAGGAAATGTAAGATCAAAAAAGGGTGTTGCTTTAAACCACCAAGTAGATTCTAATTCATTAAATTGTACAGTGACTAATATACTTGCCAAAACCCAGAAAGGAAACATGTAAGGCCTGTGAGAACAGAAGACATACAATCCTGCAGTGCTTTGACAAGTTTTACAATTCCTGAAATGTTAGAAGGGAATAGCTCATGTGGAATTTGTTGTCTTAGAGCTATGATCTTTGCTCTTTTTCTTAGCATTATGGAAATATGCCTTGAGGCTGACTTAACACCACACAGCTTTTGGCTTCTTTGTTATTTTTTCCTAAAAGGAATATTCTTGACCTTAACACTGATGGATGGGCCAGATCATAAAATTACCAGATCAGCCAGAAATCAAGGAAGAGAGCCACAGTCTAGTTCATGGATGTGGAGCAGAATCATCATTATGATCGCTACGAATCCAAAATAGCTTATCTCCCTGAAAGGACCTGACTTTATAAAGCTCCAAGGAAGTGCTAAAGCCCAAATACAAACACAGATGTTACTCTAGGGAAAACCAAACACTGATATCATTTATCATTTTTTCTTGTGAACAAGAGCCTTGATGAAAACTTCTCTCTCCGAAAGCTAACCACGAAAACTAGGCTTCTCAGTTTACTGAAAAGATTATCAAGGCACCAGGCAAAGGAAATCATTAGTGGAAGCTAAAGATTTCTGTGAGGCAGAACCTTTAGGAAATAGGGTGTCATCTATGTTTACAAAGACTGCTAGAAAATCCAGGAAGTAGACACGATGGCACTCAGTGTTTCTTTGTGTTTTGCATTATGTATTTTAAAATTATATGTTCCCCTATGCTGGAAAAAAAATACAGAAATTTTTAAAATACCTGACATTTAGCTTTACCAAACTTAAAGTTTAGCAAGCAGACAAGGGGACAAGTACAGAAGACCCTGAGACTATGTAATAAAGAATCTATTTGTGGGCAGGAAAAGAAAACTTCCTTGGAAAAGTGTGAATAAAATTGACAGTTGAATAAAAGAAGAAAAGTCTTAGGAGGAAGAAATGGTGAAGACTGCAGAGACTTAAATATCTGCTGTAGAGAATTCTGGCTGAAGCATACAGTGTAGATTTATTGGGATAAGAAAGGATGCAGAAAGACTAGGGAAGATGACATCTTAAGATAAAATGATAGCAGGAGAGTAAGGATACATTTCAAAAATAAGGAGGAGTCAAACCTGATACATCAAAGTGGCCAGAGAGAAAGGACAGTCTCTGGAATGGGTGTGATCACAACCGAATGGATTGGCCAATCCCTGTGATGGAGAACATTGGAGGAGTAGGTTGACCAGAAGGAAGTCATAAACTTCGAGAAGTGATGGGATGCTCCTGTGAGACATCAAAGTGAAGATGCAGACAGGGCAGTTAGATGTACAGGTCAGTGATGCAGGATTAAAGTTTCTACAGAAGATGGAAGTTTGCCGTGGTAAATATGTGCTAACTAGTTTCATAGAAATAGGTGGGACATTTTCCAGAGGACAGTTAGAATAAGCACCGAGGATCTTGGAAAAACACAGCCTATGTGCATGAGTAAATGGCAAGTTGGAAGATCAAGGGCTTTGAATCCAATAATGCCCTTTCATCCAGTGATAACCTAGGAAATAGAAAAAAAAGTAAAGAAAATTTATCAGCTACAAATGTCATGATCTTCTTTCTACCATATACAATCCTATGCTGTTACTCAACAGTTAACTTTCTTTTAAAAGGGGTAAGTGATGTTGCCTTGTGATTTTCTTTTTCATTTTCTCTTTTTTCTTTTGCTTTTATGCCACTTTCTATAAGTCCATATTTTAGACAAATGCTTGAAAACAAAACAAGCTAAACAATTTGCTCAAGACTATATACTTAACTTAAGGTGGTCTTTTTAATATAGCAGGTTCCTATCTTACCATGTCAACTGATGAGAAATAAACTGTACTCAGTTAACACAAAAACTGAAGGTCTTTGATAAAACAAAAAAAAAAGTAACAAGTGAGTGATGATCAAGGTTCTCTTTATTTAATTAGGGGAAACCAAAACAGTGCTCTTCATCCATGCCTTACTTGAAAAATGGGTTCACCATGGTAACTTTATACTCACATCACAGCAGTAGAATGGGAATAGAACCCATTTGTTCAAGGGCAGAGCACACAACTGTGTGTGACTTTGAGGTTAGATTGCATCCTTAAAATGAAGAATTGTTAGAAAAAGAAAAGACTCTCCTACAAACAATGAGAACAAGTCCTTCATAAAAACTACCTCTTAGAATACTAGTGCTTTTCCAGGCTGTCTCTTGCTTGCCTTGGCTTCTCAGCAAATCACTTTGATGGCAGAGGATTGTCTATACCTGTCTCAGCCAATGCAATAGCTGTCAGCCAGCTACTGGATCAGCAAGGATCAGGTGCTTCTTTGATCATTCCTTACAACACATCTTGCCTCACAAACAGGGTATAATTTTTGATTCAATTACACCCTTAGGAATAATCAAATCTCTACTTGGTAAAAACAAACAAATAAATAAATAAAAGCATGACATATTTTTGTATCATAAACAACTGGGAAACATAAGAGAACATAAGACAATTCAGCTTCTCAGAATTTATAACTTATTGATAGCTCAAGGCAGTTCTATTTTACAAAAGAATAAGCCAGAGAGAAAGTTAAGCATATATTCAGGACTGAGCAAATAGCAGGGGCACGCAAGAGTAGAGCTGATGTTATGAGCTGTGTGCAGTGCAGATGTGTGTGTGTGTGTGTGTGTGTGTGCATCTGTGTGTGCACATGCGCCTATGTGAGTACTTATGTGTGTTCTAACAATAAACATGTCAAGAGGCAGGTAAAATTAAATGACAAATACATGTTATACATGTTATGGTTTGGAGAGGTAATGTCCATTAAAACTTGTGTACTGAAGAGTTAACTACTGCAATACTGCTCAGAAGTGGTGCTTTTGGGGCCAAATGTAGATGATTACAATAAAGTAGTCTCATACTAGCTTAGAATGGAGTATAAGAAAGGGTTCTTTAGTTAGGGGTAGACTACAGATCAACAGTCCTCTGCATGAGCAAGGAACAGGAACTGAATCCAACAGTCAAGAGAAAGAGAGAGCCTGTGTGTGTTTATATAGTACATGTATATCTGTTTATATAGTAATTCGCCAATATGTGGCTATGCCCAGAGTGTGCCAGTATCTTAAAGGCTATGGGCTGAAGGAGTTCCCACAACATGATCAGATTGCATGGGCTCCAACTTCATGAATGGATGAACCCACTAAGTGACATTAGAGGGATGAGATGGAAATGTTCAGCGATGGGCCTGCTTGGAGGAAATGAGTACATAGCATTCCCCTGTCCCTGGTCCCTTTCTCTTTTGGCTTCCTTGCTGGTAGTAGTTGGTTTCCCTACACCTTGCCACAAGTTTAGAATCAGGAGAGCCAGCCTTTGACGCATTGAAATCATGAACAGAAAAGATTCTCCTCTAAATTGTTCTTTCAGAGCCATGTCAGTGAAAAGCTCCTATTACAGTTCATTTCAAATGCAGTTAGGAAAGAACAAAATGGGTTCTGAATAATGGAAGGGCATAAACTGTGGCTGTGCAAAGCAACATTATTGAGGTTTACCACCAGAAGTTTCAACTGTGAATAGTCATTATCATTGATTGTCCCTATGATTGCATGCTATGTTTCAGAGTATTTCATGTGTCATCCTTAAAAAATAGGGTCACAATTTCCCATTTATTACAAAGTGTTAACTCTCAGATTCAAAATACATTTTAATCAAAATATTGAAAGTCAAGTTTGTTTTCATCTCTGAGTCTTTCTACCAGCCATGAATTTTGGTATTCAAATGGATAAACACTCACCACAAGATATTCTATACTGGCAGATGTTTCTAGAAAAATTCCAAATCAGTGACAGCCTAGGAAAATAACCAACTTCAAAGACCCTTAGCAAGCAAGTTGAAAATAAGAGGCGTACTGTGAAGGGAGTTTTGAAAAGCCGGTACAAGAATCACGCTGTGCATCCCTTGGGACAAAGAGATAATGTGGTAGTAACTGTGAATGAGAATAAACGGAACAGGTGCAGCTCACTCTCACAGGTGAGAGGACAAATACTAGAGAGAGAATTCATCCTTAAGCTGGGCAAGGAAGCCCTAACCTGACTACAGGAAACATGCAGGAACATGTCAGCAGAGGGTCAACTGGCTAGGCTAGCCTGTGTCCCCAGAAGCTTTCAAAGGGGTAGAAGGCTTATTCCCAACATCCATCACTTCCAATGCACATCTCACAGTGAGGCAGTCATTAAAGTGACCAGCCTTCCAGGTGACTTATTTCAAATCTCCATCCGATGTCAGTCAGCCATCTTCATGGAAATTAAATGGTAAACCTGAATAGCCTGAGAAGTCGTTGCTTTGTCCTAAAATTGTGGACGCCGCATTTCCCACCTTTCTAACCAGCATGAAAATAAGATCACTACAGGATAAAGTCATTGCCTCACACTGGTTTATTGCTCAGAGGCTGAAAATGCATTGTACAAATGAGCAGACTAGCACACACCTTTCTCTTACATAATAAGTACTGTGGCTGCCCATTTATTTCTTCCAAAAAGCATCCAAGAAGCTTAGGCATGGGCATCATTGAAATATTAAGTTGTTGCCTTCTTTCTTGGTGTTTCAAAATGTCCAGAATGCTCACAACGATATGAGGTGACTTCGAGGATCGTGCACACAAAATTTCAAGACGGCCTACATGTTTTCCATATTTTACTGTGTTTAGACTTGTGGTATGGAATTATTAAGGAAACGAGTCACTCATTTCTCCCAGGAAACAATTATTGAGTCGCTACTATTATGCAAGGCACATTTCTAAAAGTTGGAGTTAAGACAAAACAAAATAAAACTAATGAATCCAGCTTATAGCTTGGTGAGCCAGAGGTATTGGGAAGTAATTGTATGAAGTATATGAGAACATATCCAAACACGAAACAGCAGGGTGCTGTGACCAACTGAGATCCTACCTTTAAACCAACCTAGGAGAGTTAGGGGATAAGCGAGTTTGGGACAAGAAAAATGATAAAGTTTTTTTCTGGTCAGACCTGGAGATGAATGTGACAGATCTGACCTTTGCCTTGACATTTGCAGAGGCTCCTATTATCTCCTCCTGACAATAGGCTACAAGACTTGATTTTGAAAACATTCCAAGACATAATATTAAAAAGTCAAATAAAATGACTTGCAATTCACTTCAGAGACCTTTGGCACTTCATTTTTTTTAACCCAGTTGCAGGCAGTAACAGCAAGTAGTACAATTCCTTTTCCAGTGTTTTGCTCTTCCATATCCTTCTTGGATGCGACCATGGGCATTAATGAAGATTTCTCACGTCTTGATACTTAGGTTGTTTCTAGACATTGTCTCAATGTAACAGAATGATGCAAGACTGTCCAACAGGTTTACAGCAAGTAGAAGTGTTCTATCAGACCTTTTAATTCATAATTTAAAACTTCACTTTAAAAATAGGTATATTGGAAACTAGTTAATATTTCTCAAACGGGTAAAACTGATTTTTTTCTTAAAAAAAAAAGCTGAAATGAGTGAACACTAGAGTTTCCCAAAGTAGATCAGGCGTGAAGGTAAAATTCAAATTCTTCACTGGCTGGGAGATGTGCAATCTGCTTTTCACTTCTGTCATTCCTCTTCCCTCCTTTACCTCGCCTAACCCCCATGGCACCAGGGTTCGCTTTTATACCTCTTTCCTGCCTTCCCATTTTTGCTGGGTCCTCTGCTAAACAGGGAAGCCCCCTACCCACTACAGGAGCCTTAATCATTTAAGGAAAAATTAAAATAGCCATTCTCTGCCTTATCTCAAGCAGAAATCTTCCATCCCCCTTTATATAACCACTGGTTTCCAAAACCTTGGCCAACACCCACCTAGACAACTTTACCCAGCAGAGAGCCTTTTGTAGCATTTTTTTTTTCTTACCTGGTGGAGCTTTTACTTTCCTGTCTGGAAGCATTTGGGCAAACAGCTGTCTCTGGGCTGCCTAGGACATGTCCTCAGCATTGGCTTCACAGCAGAGCAGAAAGGAATATATGGACAAACACGTTTCTTGCATTCTTCTTTGCCAAATATTCCTTCACTTTTCAGGATGAAGCCAAATAAGAAGGATCACAGACTGGTCATTGATAAGGTCCTGAAGCAGGCTGTGAGGATCTATGATTAATACGTCAACCCACAATTCAGTGGGTTAGTGTTTTACCCCAGGATATTTTCTGTATTTGTATGCTTTACATCTTTAAGAAAAGAAACCCAGAATTTTCCTACTGCATGATTCCACTTTCCACCTTTGTGGACCA
The DNA here is from genome assembly GCA_001685075.1 of Bramus lutescens. Classification (NCBI taxonomy): domain Eukaryota; kingdom Metazoa; phylum Chordata; class Mammalia; order Rodentia; family Cricetidae; genus Bramus; species Bramus lutescens. Next base: position 10,644 of record LOEQ01010282.1, on the reverse strand, counting down.
TGATGCCAGCTAAGGTAGGTATCATAAAATCAAACTGGCAAGGCAGGAGTAGATCATTCTGCTATTTTTCTACGTCTTTGAACTGCACATGGGAATTGGGCTGATCAAGCTCTTTTAACATGACAGTGAGGTTCATAGCACTCTGCCAAGCTCTGTGATCATCAGTGATTCTAAATTTTCCAGCATAACCATGCATTGTCATCAAAGTTAGAAATCAAATAATGATGTTGGAACATAGCCTAATAAGAACCTGATGTTTGTTTCTTTTTAGCATTGCTGATGCTCCTAGAAGTTCCAGCCAGGACACTCATGGACACCAGTAAAATGGTACAGAAGAGGATGGGAGTGAGGGGTGAGGGGGGTGCATAGTTCTGGATGATCTGGTGGTTTTTGGAGCAGTTGCTGACATTGTGAGCTGAAAATTATGCAGAACAACTTCTCATCTTTCTGGATGCTAACTACTCCCTTGACCCCTTTCCATTAAAACCCAGTAATTCTCCCCAGGCAGTTGAAACAGAGAATATTTCTAAATATTTTCATATATTTCTAAAATGTATTTCAGGTATGTGATTGTTCCAAGGTGTAAATCAAGGTACAGGACAGATGTCACTAGTGGGGCTCTGGTACTGGGGCCTTTAAATGTGAAAATACTTATTCCATAATGACAGAAATCTCCAAGGGAAACAAAGAATCAAGACTGTGTCAACAGTAAACTCTGAGGTGTCCCCAAGACACAGCTTGGGTAGACAGGCTTTTGGGAGAAAGGCCTTGGTACTGAAACCACAGGAAAGATAAAGAAGAAAGGCAAACTCTTTAGAGGAGTGTATCCATTCCCTTCTGGAACCAGGGAATGTTTGTGATTCTTCCCTTCTATAAAAAAGGAACAAAAATAGTCTCCTCTGACTCAGAAACCACTTGGGAGATAAAAATTTACCCTAGTGGAATAAAGAAGACTAGGAAGACACACACTCAAAGATGTTTGTTTAAAAAAAAATGTCTAAGACGAAATAAGAGGAGAGCGGCAGAGACGGCAGCCACCCAGGTCCCCAGAGCTGTAGAGAGAAGGGTGAATACTTTAGGTGCTATGTCCTGTGATCTCCATGATTGAAATCAGTAGCCTTACCTTTTGAAGTTTTTAATATATTGGCTCTACTTTCTCTTCTCTCACACAAAGAAATATGAGAGAGGGAGATAGATCTTTGTAGTAGGACTGGTCCTTTGGGCGTCCTGCAATCCCAACTCAACTTTAGGATCTTATTTTCCTCCTTTTTCCTAGTCAATAACATACTAAATCTGGTTAGTTTTGTCTATGTGTTCATGGGTGTGGGAGCAGGCACAAGAGCATTGGCAAACTACCATGGCCTTATCCTCCTCAAAGAATGGCTTTCCCATGTCTGGGAGCTATCAACTTTCGATAGCTCTTCAGTTAGTGCATGGACCTTGGAAGCACTTCCCCTGTCTTTGCCAGAATTTTGAGTGTGTTTCTGTCATATGGAGAGCCGCTGCTGTGGGTATGTGAGTGAAATGCCTGTGTCATGCCCAGATGATAGCATTTTATAGCACTTCCATCTACCTTCCAATTCTTACATTACTATAGTTTGTGTTCTTCCATGATACACCCTGAAACCTGCAGGGTAGGGGTGATTGATGAAGACACCCCATTTAGAGATGAACACTCAGTCTCTTATTCTCAGCATTCTAAAGAAATTTCCTATCTCTGGGTTAATGTCTGCTCACTGACAAAAGAGGCTTTTCTAACCAAAGTATAGAGGAGTACATATGTAAGAGTATAAACATGAGTATTTAGAAGGAAACTTGATAGCATAATCAATCAGGAAAACAATACTAGGTTCTACTTTAGGTCCTGTGCACTCCCCTGTCTTGGGCTTTTGAGCAAGATTACAATACTAGGCATGAAATTTTCTCCTTTGGAGCAAGTCTCAAATGTTAGCTATTCCATTAACAGCTGTGCTGGTACTGTACACCATAATATTCACTCTGGTTAGTCGGTCCTGTTAGATAGATGAGGGAGAAATAGGAGCAGGGTAGGGGGAGATGGATAAATATGATATTTCACCTTATACACATATGATATCCACAAGAAGAAAATTTATAATTAAAAAGATTTGAAGCTATATGTTTCAAAAACAGGTTGGTTTATTTGCTTTGACTTTTTCCACTCAGTGTAAACTTACAAAGCTAGGACAAATAATCACTTTTCTTACTGCCAGGTGATAAAAATTTAAAAAAAAATAAAGGTAAGAGTTCTTTTCGTCTAATATATAATACAGTTTAATATAGAACCCATTTATGTTTTTAGGTAAACGGAAGTCTTGCCTAAGTGAAAACAACTAAAATCTAGTTCAAACAATTATTATATTCTAGCTTACAAATAAAGCTTAAAATGAAGGATTACACAATCCTTAACCAACAGAATATAAACCAAAAATTTGTAAAAGTATGCATTGGTTCCATAAGAGATCTTTAAGCATTTTCCTTTTGAAATCCTAAATAAAAACTTCAAAAGTAGTGTGTGCGTGAAGGGAGACCACTTTCTCAGCCTATTTTCCACACTGCGACCATCTGATGAGTTCCCAGGATAGCGTTTCAATTCCTCAGTAGAAGGTGGATCCTTCTGATCTATCCACTGTCATGTTTTATTTTCATTGGCTGATCTAGATGGTATAGTTCTCCACTACATAGCTCAGCCCTTGAGCAAAAGTTGCTGCATACTAGATGAAAAGTAAAGAGTTTAGCACAAATGACCTTTGAAAGTCTCACAAAATATTTTAAAACATTATAACCAACCAACATGGGATGAATTTCTGGCACACATAAAAGCAGACACGGTGAGAAGGCAATACAGAACAAGGCTTGAGATGTAGAAATGACTTTAATTCCTGGTTCTGTGAGATTAGACTAAACATGTAGTGCCTTAAAATCTCTGTTTGCCTATCTGAATAAAATGGAGCTGTCACATAGAAGGCACGTGCTGCACAGGACCCCCGCTATTAGCGACGACCATCATAAACCAGCCACTTTAGGGCGTGCTGATCCAGGACAGACTAGAGCACTCCTCTGACCAGAAAGACTTCCAGGCTATTACTTGAGAGAAAACGTAAACTCTGACCTAACTACTCAGTACCATTCAGAAGAGACAAGGAGGGATGGTGTCTCTCTTGGAAATCCAATGCAATTATTCCCCCCCCCAACAAATTTATTGAGTGCTGTTCGTTCGGGAGAGTGTAGGGGTCAGGGGATTTAGAATGAATGAAATAGGAATCTTGTTCCCATGAGGCTTACACCATGATTACGGAGGAGATAGACCTGCAAGACTACAAATCCCTTAGAGGACATTCAAAGGAAGGGTATCATGAGCTTAACCTAGGAAGGTCAGGGAAGCTTTCAAGGGTGGGCAGGACTGGGGCACAAGCCGAGACTGTGAGGTTACATGCAAAAGCGTCTTCTTATTTTCTGTCGATCGTGTCTCTCCCTGTCCCACAATCAGGGTACTTGTCGAAGGGCAAAAACTTCAAATTTCTCTTTCTAAGAGAAATTTAACAACTTAGAAAAGATAAATATCTGTTATCAATAAGATTAAAATAGAAACAAGATCGTTTGCCTTGCCACTACATATTATCCAACTATTTATAATAGTTGCCCCTTCCATGATATAAGAAGCAAAGAATGAGGATTATTACCTTTATTCCAGCATCTGCCTTCTGACTTCCAGTGGGCAATGACTGTGCTTACCCCCAAATATTACCTGGTGTTGCTGTTGGAAATAATTGGGGGGGCATAGCTATAGCTGATTAAATTATTTATACTTGTATATTTTAGTGTAACACTGGGATGGATATTGCACAATAGAGAAGAAGCCAATTTCTCTGCCAAGTACTTGTCATAACCTTAATTAAGCCGTTCATTTGGTTAAGAATCAATGATTTATGGAGGGAAGGTACAACGGCTGAGGAGAATAAAAATGCCTGACGGATTAAATTTATTGCTTGTATTCTCCACATTCGATCTTCTCAATTATGATCAAGTATAAAGTATCACACATGTTAACACATAATCGAGGCATATTTACTTTAAATTACAGGCTATATAAAATTAAATTTGCAAAGTCACCTTAAGCTTCTAGTTAAGGTATATGAGCTCAGATTTTCTCAGTTCTAATACTGTCACGTGTCCACACGAACGCCTCTAAATTGTACAGTAAACTTCTAGTAGGGTATAAGTGTTGATGTAAACTCAGAACTCTATGGCCACTTTTGTTCTTCATATTTTTTGGCTGCATTACATTAAATGCATAGCTTGGGCTTTGCTCTAGAAGACAGAGCTCCCTTAAAAAGACACAGAAAAGCACCATCTGTTCATGTTTTAAAAAAAATTGAGGAAAAGATTTTTTTAACTTGTTAAATCATAAAAAATTCTTTCTAAAAATGTACATAGAAAGATATGGATAAGGGGTTATAATTAAAAAGGAAAGCAAAATGGCCTTCCCCAAAACCAGATAAACCCTCCACTCAAACCCACAGCTGAGTCGATAAGAGTAAAAATGGGACATACCGAAAAGTCTTGGAATGTGGACACTATCACTGACCATCTGGTTATATTCATACTCGGAGTAAAATTCTAAAATTAATAAAATATTCATCCCAAAGCTTAAAATGGATTCATTTTACCTGAAAGTCTTAATTCTGTCTTCCCCCAGTGGAATTAGTTCGGTTTCCATTGGTGACATTATGATAATATGGATGCCAAGAGACATATAAATACCCAGCCCACTTAATCAAGATCATGAGAATGAGAGCTAAGTAAGTACACTTCCTTCAGGCTAGAAAAATAATTATTGATAAAATAACAACATTTTACCAAGTACTCACCTTTAATTCCTACATATAGAAAAATGGGGGGCTGAGAGAGTTGACCACCATTACCTTAATAGAGACTAAAACAGGAGTTCACATCTATCTGTTTCTGTGTTCCATTCTTTTCCACACTACACTGTCTCCCTAGGCTATGGAGTGAGGTTTATTTGCTCCTTTGAGCTAAGTAAGCAAGCTCACTGCAAATGTTACAGTTTATAATCCCAACTGCCCAGTTACACTTAACCTATTCAAAATTCCACAGACTCTCTTGTTCAAAGGCTATTTTTAATAGGTAAAGGCAGTTTCTCAGAAGCAATGATATGACAAATGACAACTGAGACAAATAGCGCTTGGTTCCTCTCTCTTGTTCATTGTTTTTCCTTCTTGGCTCCCCATTTCTGTGGGGTAGCCCTTAATGGTCATGAAGAAAATAACAAAATTTTTTAAGATAGTTAACTTCATGTATCAACTAACACTATTTCTAGACACTTCTATGAGAATGCTTCAGGAAAAGGATAGCATTTGGATGCATGGACTAAGAAGATACACCTTAGCCAACATTAGCTGGCATCATGGAGATGGTTCGTGTTAGTATCAGAGCAAAAGAATCAGAAGAAAGGTAGATTTTCCCTTTCCTCTCCCTCCCTGTTCCCCTTGTCCCCTCCTTTTATTTATTTGAACTAAGATGCCCAACCTCTCATCCCCTCAGATACGAGGGTACTTTCCTTGTTTCTTCTGACACAGGGACAGACACAGAGATATACACCAGCACCTCCCTTTTTAAATCCCAGGCTTTGGAGTCAGGCTGAATCCACCACCAGTATCCCCTGGATTTGCAGCTTGCAGATGGAAGACTTCTTGGCCTTCAAATTTTTTTCAACCAAATTTCATAATAAAGATGTACACCTCCCCATTGATATTGATAAATGCACTTCTGTGCATGCACTTTGTTATATTCTTTTAGTAGTCATACAAAACTATCTTTTGATTTTAGCTTCTAGACTCCAATCTCTGTCCCTCTCTCTAAAACATATTAACATCAATGTTCTCTTCTACTCTTTCCTGGAAAGGCAACTCATCTAACTTGCTCCTATTTGTATCTCAATCATTCTCCCCTTAATGAGGAGAATAAGGAGTAGCAAATATATGCCCTTAAAATCTTAGCTGCGACTCAGTGGCGAAGGACTCACTCACTCTTCGCTGAAAAGCTTCTGAGGGACATTAGAGCTTATTGTCACAGACCAACAAAGATGAGTTTAATGTCTTCCATGAAAGAAGAAAAGCAGGGATACATGCCAAGAGTTTTCTATCTGTAATACAAGAAATCCCTAGGCAAAATTCAAATGTTTTCAGGAAATTTTTCATTAGCTGTAACTATTGTGGCTTATTACCTACAAAGATATAAAGAAATATCAAGACATGATTGTAATATTTATAGTTACTTAAAAAGACAAAGTAAACAAATACATTATAAAATCTAAGTGTCAAGAAGTAGTAAAGAGAATGAATGCCATAAAAAGCCATTAAATGCCTGGAGGCTATAAAATATGTGAAAGTTTCATAGTGAGGGTGAACTTCAAACATAAATTATTTGCAAGATTTATGGCAGGTGAAAAGAGATGAGTGTTTCAGAAAAGAGTAGCCATTTTAGCAGTGATATGTTTAATAGCAATATAAAAGCATAACTGGTCAATATAATAGCCAAAAATTGACACTGCAAAAAAAAAACATAGGCATCACTATGGACAAAGATTGGAAATGAAGGAAATGAAAGTCAGATTACGGTGAATCACTGAATATTGGCACAGTTGAGGCAGAGCAGGGTTAACGATGCCAATTTCTCAGGTCGAATATAGCTAACTATGTGACAGGTTACGTGCGATCTAAATTTTGACTTCAAAGGTCAATGATTACTATTTTCTCCTTAAGGAATCTAAAGCTTTGAGAAGTTAAAGCAAATCTTTTCAAGGACGTTCAAAAGAAGCCCTAAAGGCATTACAGGAAAATTAACAAGAATAGAGGTTTCCTAAGTCAAGTCCCTTGTTGGGACTCATGTGCTGGGGGCTGGCTAAGGTGCCAAAGACACAGTACATCCTCTCTCCTTGGTGTTAATTTGTCCTTCTCAGATTCAGGTACTCTAACAGAAATTCAATTCAACAAAACCTAAATCAAAGGAGGCAACATATTAACGTGGTTCCCACACACAGGAGATCCCAGTCTTGCCAGGCACGTACCACTATAACCTTGAGGCACATTTTGCTTAAATAATTAAGAATTCTGTAGTGAAATATATGAATATTTAGATAACAATGTAATGAACGAACACTATATTTCCAGTCCATGCTAAGTCTTTCTAAAAAGCTAGTTTGCCACAAAGTTATATTATAGGTTTTTTATATTATAGGTCAAAATCCAGCATTGGCACTGAGAGGATGATTCATGTACTTTTTATCTAAACAAATGTTATGAGACAAAAAAAATGAAATGAAAACAGTCATTTACATTACATTTTTTGGATACCAGAACTGTTGTCAGAGTCCCCAAAGTAGAAGATGTCTTCTGGTAGTGCAGAAGATTACAAAAGGTCCAACTTCCCTCCCAGGCATTGGGCAGATGATTAATTGCAGTATGCAGAAGTCAGTCCTACACAGCACTGCATTCGGGAGTTCTGGAGACCCGTAATATTCAGACTCTTATCAAATTCAATCTTTCCCACGTTTAACCGTTTGAGTACGAAAATCATGCTGCCAATTCTGTGGCTATCTCATCTGCTTTCTCCCTGGAGAGGATGAAAAAACTCTCAGCCAGCGAGCTCCCTTTCACCCAACCCCGGTATTTCTCCCAAGACCTGACTATGCCCGAAGAGACATGGCATCTCAACTTTTTCTGCCGTGCATTTGGAGTCCGCTTCCCCAACCCCACTGAGGATATTGACATGAAAAGACAGTGACAACCAGATCCTGACAGATAATTTCTAGGCCAGTTTCACTGTGACCCCACAGGGGCTTCCGTGAAGGTCATTTTCAGAGCTCTCTTGTCTCTTTCCATCTGGGCTGCACTGAGCTCAGAAGGTCAGGGGCATATTGTGTGAACAGTACACATGCCAGACATTGGAAGCCAACGAAGGAAGGAGTCCATCCCACCTCACATACACTCAGCCCATATCCTGCTGGAATTCAGAGCAGCGTGTATCCTGTTGAAAGGTCCCTTCTTAGACCTTTGGTTGCCTGGCAACAAGACCATGATTCTCTCCAATTTTTGATTAGTTAGCCTATTCAGCAAAACACAGCTTCTGTTACACCCCATCTATATTCTCAGTAGGTACAGGTACTAGAAACTCTGTATTATATAGTTATTTTGGCTACATGATGGCAGTGTGAATCTTAGATTTCCTTGCTACACACTTGTACTTTTTATATGCCATTATTTCCCTAGCAGTTTTAAATTTACTGTGTCCAAAAAATTCTCGGTGGGCTCTCATCTTTTAAGACAGATACCTATAATACATATGCTTGCATTAGATAAAGGTTGGCATGGTAATAGCACAATACAAAATAATAGCAACATTCTCTTCATGATAGACATTAGCATTTTAAATGGTCTTCAATAAGCAATTTTCCAATTTTAAGAAAGTATTAACATGACAGAGAAACTATGTAGTGTCAGTTGGCATCAAAATACATACAAAATAATTGTAACAAAAGAATTATGAACACATATACACATTCTCAACTCTAATAAAATGAGTTCCATTATAGAATGTGGTAGCTTAAGAGAAAATGCTTATCCCCCATACTCACACACACACACCATACATGATTTATATGTTTGAATAACTTGGTCCCAAGTGGGTGGAACTCTATTGGAAGAATTAGGAGATGTAGCCTTGTTCATGGAGGTGCCTCACTGGAGTTGTGGTGTCGCTTTGAGATTTCAAAAGCTACAGGCCATAGTGCTCTGTATTTCCTGCTTGTTGTTAGAGATGCGCACTCTCATCTGCTGTCTCCTACCTCTTCTGCTCCACCATCATGGAAAACTCTCTGAAACCATATGCCCAACTAAACTCTCTGTTAGACATTTCCTTGGCCATGATGTTTTATTACAACAACAGGAAATTCGCTAACACTCAGGCACGAGACAAGGATGTTTTATTAAATTTTGAGACTTTGACTTTAAATCAGTCTTAAAAACAGCACAATATTACTACATTGCCAGTCATTTGTTTAAAAAGGCAGAAGGGATGATCTCCATCACTCCAAGGTGACATAAGTGAGCAGATTCTCATGTCTTAGAGCTTAAATGTAGTTTGGACACAAAGTATGTTTACTCAGGAACAATTTCTATTTTTCTAGTTCATGCTAGAAACATAAAAGAGTTTGCGATCGCAGATCAAAAGCAGTGGGTCTCTGCGCTCCCTAAGTTCAGAATCTATTAATACTAAGAGTCGGTGATGAAGAAGTTAGAAGCATCATCCACTGCGGTAATTCTTCAGTCATGTTGACAGATGTTTTTCCGTGTATTTTGTAATTTACCGTATTTGTTATTTTATTTCTGTGAAAATACATTTACTAAAAGTTGGTTTTCAGTATTATTTAAATGACACCTTTAAATATGATTATCTCATGACTTCAGAATCTACATTTATGCATTCTCAACTATTCATTCATTGTCAAAACTAATAAAAAGTGGATTTAAATATAAATTATTTGGTTGTAGCACACGAACGCAAAATGATTTCAGAGGATATTTGTCAGTCACCTAAGTAATTACAAGTAGAGTATTGAGTCAACCTTCAATGTGCCATTTTGAAGTTTGTCATGCCAAATTCAAAAGTCGTTAGTACTATATACATGCTGTAATTGCAGATTTGATTCAACATGTCATTGTTTAATTTTTGTTTTGGTCTGTAATTTGTTTTGTTTTAAGAAAAGCTTTTGTTATGTCAGCCAGACTGGTTGTGAGCTTCTGGTAATCCTGTTTCTGCCTCCTAAGTACTAGCGTTGGGTTGTACCAGGCCCATTCTTTTAAATATTATTCCTTATAATCAATAAATGCTATTAATACTAATTTTACCCCATAGTGGTGGAAGACAGCTACTTTATTTTCTACTCATACTCCTAATTTTCTGTCTCTTCATGAAGGCTGCTAAAATGTGATGAATCAATAAATAAATGAAAGGATGAATGGGGTGTTTTATTTTAAATCTGTATCTATTTGTTTCCCTAACTCATCTGTGTTTTATACTTGAATAACTATTTCTGTTTTATACTGATAAGTGCTTATATAATACAATAAAAATAACACTGACCCTTTAAGATTATAGAGATAAATCTCACTAATGCTTCCCTTTCTTCATGATGATGCTGCAAGTTAAGTTTTTTATTTCAAATCATTTCAAATTCTAAACTTCCACATGCTTAGCCATAGCCAGACAGTGGTGGTGCACACCTTTAATCTCAGCACTCAAGAGGTAAAAGCATGCAGGTGAATCTCTGAGTTCAAGGCTAGCCTGGTCTACACAGCTAGTTCCTGGACAGTCAGGGATATATAGAACCCTGTCTTACAACAAAACAAAACAAAACAAAAACAAAAACAAAAACAAAAAACAAAAAACTTACACATCCTTTTTTTCCTACCTTTATCCTTTACCTTCTAGAATTTGACACCCCAGCATCCTTCCTCACCCCTAATATCATAAAAGTGGAGGAATAAAAAGAAAGAAAAGAAAGAAAGAGAGAGAGAGAGAGAGAGAGAGAGAGAGAGAGAGAGA
>LOEQ01010281.1:0-14983 GCA_001685075.1 Bramus lutescens | reverse complement strand
TACAATTTGTGTGTTGTTATTTCGGGTGTAAAGCTAGCCGTGCAGGAGCTGGGCAGGACAAAAAGGAGCCCGTGCTCCACTTCACAACAACAGCAGAAGCCACACTGTGTGCCAGGTTAAAAACCATAAACATCAAGTGCTCAGGATGGCCTTAAGGCAGGGTCATTTTCCAAACTTGCGAGAAGACACCATGGTAAGATGAAGGCAAGGCTATGTGTTTTCAAAGACCTTTCCCTGTCATAAAAGGCCCACAAATGAGTCCTTTATAGAAGATAAATTTCGAGGGGGAGAAAGGGAATCAAGGGTCAATTTGATCTGCTTTTTCTTTTAGCTCCTTCAAGAAGCCTACAGATTGGGTGAGCTTTAGTGTATAAGTGAGACTGCCATTATAATGCAAATAAATGTTTACCATAAGAGTGATACAAACAGAGGCTTGAAGACATTTAAAAAGAAACAAACTCAACAATATAGAGGAAATGATACAGCTGTCACTGGAGTAGTACAAGACTTCAAACAACTGGATACATTTATCCAGACAATGGCAAAGGTCATCAGGCTTAGAAAGATGATGAGTTCAGGTTTTACCAGGCTGAATTAGACACAAGCTAATAACTGTAATATCTTAAATATATACATTAAGGTCTTAACTATGGAATAATTTGGGGTACTTAAACTAATTTTTCTTAATTTATGAAAGTCTACTTATTTAATCTGATTTTTACCAGTTTTTCCTGTTTTAGTTCTTCATTCATATCCCCACATCTCATTGCATAACAGTATCCCCACATTTCATTTTATCATACAAATCAATTTATAACATTCTTTCCACACCCTTAATTTCCAAAATTTGAGATTAATTTATCAAATTTTAGTATAAAATTAATACAAATCACTCTTTCTGAGGAAGAAGAGGCTTTAGAAGGGTGAGGAAATAGCAGAGCATGCATTATCAAAATAGAGTAAAGCAACACTGCGGGCTACAAGTTTATCAGGGATGGGGTGGGAAGACAGAAAAGGCATTAGGAATGAGTTACCAAAACTAAGTGTGTATGTATGTATTTTAAAAACTTAGAAAACCCACCACTTTGTAAGTTAAAATGTAATTTCTTTTTAAGAAGGAATTTGAACATAGTTAACATGCAAGAATGGAAAATGGATTATTAAGTAAAATTCTCATTGCTTGATGTGGACTACTTGCCTATAAGTTACTAATAGGGAAAGACCTTTCAAACAACAGACTATTGACATTCTCTAGTTTTCCCACCAGAAATAGATGGTTAAGATCCTACGGCTGGCCAGGGAGTACAGTACAATGGCGGTTTTTATGTTTCAGTAGGAGAACCCTGGCCTCTGGAGTTCAGCACAGAGACTCTGTTATGGATCACTGGCTCTCTGCATATATCACAAGCTGAAGACCCAGTTCCTGCCTTTGCTCACTGACGGGTGATACCTTTAGCTAGAGTATCCTGGTTACACATTCTGGTGGCTCCATCAAACAGCTTGGGAACCGGATCATCTCCCTGCAGGTCCCTGAGGATGGGCTTCCAGGCCACACCCACACTCCTGCAGCTGGCAATGTGGAGCCTGCTGAGGGAGGAGTCCTTGGCCATCACTGGTCTGCAGGACCTGGCAATGGAGCTCTTCCCACCACTCTTCAAGGAGGCCTTCAGTTACAAATGGTCTATGATCCTGAAGGCAATGGTGAAGATCTGGCTTTTCCCCTGTCTCCTACTCGGGGGTCTGATGAAGATGAAGGCATCCTACCTGGAGACCTTATGAACCATACTGCTTGACCAGAAGGTTCACCCCAGGAGTCACAAATTGAGAGTTCAGGGTTTGTGTGTTTTGCACAAGGACTTCTGGAATATATGGGCTAGAGATCAAGCAGCTGCTTGCTCTCGAGAGGTCAAGCATAAGAAAAAAAAAACACAAAACAGAGGTCCAAGGAATCATTGAAGCTGTTTATAGACATGTGCCTCAAGCCAAGAGCCATGGATGCATGCCTGTTCTACCTCTTACTGTGGCTGGAAGGGAGGAAAGGTTTGCTGGGCTGTAAGAAGCTGAAGATCTCCACGACAGTTCTCCAGAACATCATGGAGGTTCTGGAAATGCTGGACCTGGACTATACGGAGAAAATGGAAGTGTGCTGCACCTGGAAACTGTCCACCCTGTACAGCTTTGCTCCTTACATGGGCCAAATGAAAAAATCTTCACAAGTTCCTTCTCTTTCATATCTGCATACCTGTCCCCATTTCCCCCAGAGGAGAAGGGGCAGTTGATCAACCCGTTTACCTCTCAGTTTCTCAATCTGGAGTGCCTCTGCGTGCTCTCCCTGGACTTCAGCTCCTTCTTCGAAGGTCAGATGGACCAATTGCTCAGGTGCCTAAAGGTCCCCTTGGAGACTCTGTCTATCGATGACTGTGAGCTTTCGGAACCCGACTTCAAGTCCCAGACCTCACTAGGTTCAGGCATCCGTCAGCTCAAACATCTGGACCTAAGTGGTGCCATACTGATCAACGTAAGTCCTGAGCCCCTCTGAGTCCTGCTAGAGACAGTCGAAGCTACCCTGAAGACCCTGGACTTGGAGAACTGTAGGATTATGAACTCCCAGCTCAGTGCCCTCCTGCCTGCCCTGAACAGCTGCTCCCAGATCACCACATTCAACTACTTAAGGAATCCCATCTCTGTGACTATTCTGGAACGCCTGTTCTGCCACACCACCAGGCTGAGCCACTTAAGCCTGGAGATGTACTCTACCCCCTGGGAGATTTATGGTGCTCAGGGTGCTTCCCACAAGAGGCTCAAACAGCTTCATTAGGAGATGACGACAATGGAGCCCCTGAAACACACCAAGACAGTGGAAATTGACTCATAGACTCCTAACTGACCAAAGTGCTGAGAGTAAGTGACTACCAAGTGCTAAGCCCTAAATGGGACATTACTATCATATTCCACGCAAGGCTCACGAAATGTGTGTAGAAGAGAGGGGAGAAAAAAGGTTAACAAAAAGGATGAGGAGGAATACTGTGAAAGGCTATCTCTAGACACGGCATAACTGCTACCACTTGTGAACTTGCTGTAGCTATGGTTACTTGCACAAGAGCAAGCTAATAACACCAGTCGACACTAATTGGGTTCAGAGAATTACAGAAGAAGGAGGATATCATCTTGAAAGAAGGATGAGGGTACTTAGGGGGAATGAGAGTGGGGAGTTAGGAAAGAATATGATCGCAATACATTGTTTACATGTATGGAATGGTTAAAGAAGAAATAAAATATATTCTATTAAAATCATCTTCTCTGATATCACAATACATTTAGTATTAAAATTGTTACTGCAAAATATATAAAAGTAATATAAAGTCTCAGAAAAGTCTAAAGAAAAACAAAAGGTAAGTTTTGTACCATAAACTGCATACTCATTATGAAAAAAATTAAATTACAATTTTATCAAGATGTTTATGGGTACAAATTAGAGAATTGATCAAAACATGAATATGAATCATATTTCTTTTGAAAGGTTATTTATTGACAAAAAGTTACAATTAAGGTTGAGTAGCATAAATTTTTCAAATACAAGGGGGGTACACTAGAAAACATACACACAGACTGTATGTTTTTGGATTTGGCACACACTATTTATGTGTATTCATCTTGGAAGCACTGCTGAAGTGAAAGACAGCTGCCATCATTCATGGAGGACAAAGAAGTGTTTCTGCATGTTCAAGACTGATGACTAACTATATCCAGTAAAGACACACAGTCCTAGATCTGAAGTCCAATTGCCTGTCCACACTAAAAAACAGCATTTTTTCTTTAAAACTCACAAAATTCAGTCATTTCTAAATTCACTCCTTTCTCAGTTCTCAGTGTTGACTCCAAGAAGGTCAAGATAAACATGTGACAGAACTGTACGTTTCTCCCATTCTTGCTGTCTGTTTGCCTTCAGGAAGCTCACAACAGAACTGCACATTTCTATCACCCTTGTTGTCTGTTTGCCTTCTTCACAGCCAGTGACTCTTCTCAAAGGAGTCTTCAATGAGTTTTTCTTGATTCACAATGGACTGGAAGACAAGATCAGATAAAGGGCTCTTTTTCTACTTCCCAAGCTAGAAAAAAATAACAAATAAATAAATAAACAAATAAGATAAAAATAATACAAAATTCTCTCATTTAAAAGCTACAATTCTTATTCTTACTAGAGGAAAAAGCAAAAAAAAAGAATAAACTTTTACTAGTGTATAGTTTTATTTTACCTTGGCCAATCTATGTACAGGTTGTTACAGGTGTAAGTTCCAACTGCTCTGTCTAAAAGACAACTTTCCCTACAACCATGTGTATTTCTTCTCACCTCCCATGCATAAGAGAATTACGAATGATCATACACTAAATCTTGAAGAGTATATGTAGAAAATTTCCACACATTTTCCTGACACAGTCAAATAAGTTTGCACTATTTTAAGCTGTAGTGAGACTAGAGCTATCATAAAAGTCATTTCCTAACTCTGGGCACTTAATCTCCGCTACTCTAGGGAAAAATCAAGAAAGTAAGACTTAGGGAGCTGCAGTTAATTAGCCACTTAATTAAAACCCATAACTATGGTAAAACATTGTCATGTCTGGGAAGTAAATCAGGGTGTCAAACGGTTAAGCAGCCAATTAACACAACTAAAGGAAAGATAATAAAGTTTGTCACAAATTAAGTTTTAAAGTACATATTCAAAATTTTTTTAAAAACCAATATAATTTACACTTCTAAACATTTTCCACTGGTTTTTGTAAGTTCTTGATAGCTATTACTATTAAGTCTGCATTTTATATACCTAAATTTTCCTGGTGAATCTTACTACCAATTCAAGCTTGTAATTCAAGAACAATGATACAACCTTCTTTATTATGATAATAATAATGAAAGTAGTACAAAAACAGAATGGTGCCATTTTTTATAAAATTTCTACTACTCTTAGAAAAGGCCACTCCTCCATTCTATCACTGCCATTCATCTCCAAAACTCCCCCAGAGCACCCATCCCGTCCATTAAAAAAAATAATAATAACTGTTCTATCCAGTAAAAGCACAGTCACCAAGCAAAACAGACGAGAAGAATAATACCTGTAAAACTTTCTTTCCATAACTTGTCTCAGGCAAGGATCTGCAGGTTGTCTCTCCCATGACTTTCTCCACCATTTCTCCAATCATTAGGGATGCATCCTGAATGATGGTGGAGGGTTCAGAAGTTTATAGTAGATGTGGCATATTAAGACCAAGGACTATATCCATCTCTTCAAAAAAGGGGGTGGAGCCTTTCAGGCAGTCCAGAGTACCACCTTCACACCTCTGTGATTATTCTCATTACTATTATTTTAATACTGAGCAATTCCTGCACAGAACCCAAAACAAACCACAAGAATATTCCTGAGAATCACGACTCATTCTCTTGGTCATTTTCTTCATGATTCATTATTTTATCATACAGATTCTGACTCATTTCCACAAAAGATGCTAGATATTTTTACTTTGTGAGTAAAGCAACAGTAGCTCATATCTGTTAATCCAGCACACAACAGGCTGAGGCAGGATTGCCATAAGTTCAAGGCCAACTATAGAGTGAACTCCAGGCTAACCTGTTTTACAGTATGGAACCTTCTTTCCAAAAAAAAAATCAGTATTTTAAGGTATTCTCTACAAATACATCATGCATAAAATCCAAATGCAAAAGGGAATTATTGGTCATCCCCACAATAATACTCTATGCAAAAATAAAATGTTGCAGAGAAATGTTTGAAAATACTTATGTGAGTTTCAAAAAAAAACAATTTCTTAAGAGTAATGGAAAACTGTATTTTATAAAGAAGCTACAGGTTTGTGATTATGTGCAACTATTAAAGAGGTCCAGATCATCACTGCTACCTGAATGTTGTCATCCTCCTTTTTAATTCAAATGTAACCTTTACTTTGAGTTTAAATAATAGCATTTCTTACAGAACAACATTGTGTTAAGAAAAAAGGAAAAAATATTGCTTATTTCTCCATTGTTTTTCTCAAAAGGAAGATCTTATTAACATTTCATGTCCTCTACTCTGTCCTATGATTTTATGAAATTGCACATAATTTCTGACCATAAGTGTCGTATTACCACACTGTTCTCACATCTTTCTTCACAATATATACTGGCTTATTTTCTTATAAGTGCATTATCAATATCACTCATGTATTTTAGTATTAATTCATAATTCATTAACCACTAGAAATTTTGCTTTATTTCTTATTTTCTATTCTGCTCCTGTCTCCTCAGAAGACTGAAGTAGCTGATTTCTATGCCCCGTGTTACTTTTATCTTTAAATTCAACTTTACTTCTACATTAATAATTCAATTTCCACTCCTTCCTTTGAAGAATTTAACAGTCATATTTTTAGTTTCTTGGACCTATGCATATTTCATCTTTAAAAAGTCCTTTTTGACTATTTTATACTAACAATGTTGAGAAAAAAATTAAGTTCTACTTATTTTCTACCCTGTTCCAATTCCTAGGAATATTTTTTATTGTTGTTACCATTCTATTTTATATCATTGGCTTTCTGTAAGTTTTTCCCCTTAGTTTTATATTATTAGTTTTCTAGTGAGCTATGATAACCAAAATTATTAATAATGATTTAGAACTATATCTTACAACATTTCTCTCACTGTCATTCTCCAACAGTTTGTTACAGGGTTAAGTTCCACCTTGGCTCACTCCGTGAACACTCTCAACACGTGCCAGAAATCTTCAGACTCACCGTCTGCACAGCAGAAGCCACAGCTCTGCTCTGGAGACATTCCTGCTGACACTCTGTATATAAAGGAGGAAAGCAGAGGACAAGCTGCTCTACAGTTTTAAAATCTGTTATCTACAGTTCACTCAGATCCTTTGAGTCCATTAGAATACAAATGGAGTTTTGTTTCGGTGATTGAAATTTTTATTTCTATTTCTAATTCTTTTATGTATTTTTACTTTTAGTATTTTTCCTTTTTAGTTTGAGGATGTTAGTCCAGACAACCACCTACCTCCAATTTAGATGCAACACTCCACCTCAGGTTTAGTTTATATGTGGGTATGGAGTATTTTAACACTTGAGGGGTACAACCATGCATTGGGGCATGGGCACATGTTAGGGATAGAACCTCTGGACTCCAGTCGCCACAGATAACAATTCTTTGAGGTCTACCAAGCCTCTAAAACTTTTCACTTTCAATTGTGGTTTTCTCTGTTCCTCTCATTCAGCCTGCTTTGCATTATCAAGAAATACTCCCAGAATATGCGGCACCAGTGTCACACTTTCTTACTACTCAGTGCAGTTCTTTTTACACAATGCCACTTTGCCTTGTTTGTCGTTCACTGAGACAAGACATCCCCTGTGTAGCTCAGAAAGCCTTGAGCTAACTAACCATCTTCCCTCCTAAGCCCTGCAAGCGCAGCAATTTCACTTGTATGCCACCATGCTATTCTTTCTTGATCCCTCAAACATGTTTAGTTCTTTTGCACAAATAGGGGGAGTACTGATGAACAGATCATTTGCTTTCTTTAACCAAAAGTCTCCTCAAATTTCCAACAAGTATTTCAGATACCTTCTCCCCCAACTCTGTACAGAGGAATCCTTTACATTGCACACTACACAGCGCAGTTTTCCTTAACCTCCAATCTACTCCCATTCGTTTTAGCACAAGTAATACTAAATCATCTATAATTTATTCAATTGTCATTTTTCTTCCATGCCTACCAGTTTATTAGAAGTACTTTCTTTAAAAATGTATAACCCATAAAAAGTACATTCGTACCGATTCCTTAGATTTAACTTTATGTTCAACTGATTATTTGGGCTTGAAATTTTTGCTTATGTTAATACTTACTGCATACATTTCTCTTTTGGTCAAGAGCTCCCTACTCTGATTCATTGCATTTTGCTTAGTACTTCTAAGTACTATAATTATTTCTCTGTATCAAAAGTTCATAGACCTTTTGAAGCAACATGTTTTATCTTCACCGTTGATAAGGTTTTACTCTACAGAGAACTCTAGGATCACGGAACTTGCATTTCAGAATTGACAGAAATTTTCCCACTATTCCTTAGCAAAAACAGGGTTACATAGAAGAAGCAAATACAACTCAGATAATTTTTTAGTTAGGACCGTTTAATTTTACCAGGAAACTTGATTTTTCTGTTATTGGTCCTTGAAATTCAAAAGTTTGATTTTATCAGAAATTTTCTCCAGTGTGCCGTATTTGAAAGGTTTTTTTTCTACATCAGGAAAGTTTCATTTTACTATTTTACAAATTGCTGACTTTGTTACGTGTACTGTATTTATTTCCAGAATTCCTGTTTCGCGACTAATAATTTCCCATTATCTATTCTATTTAAACTTTTCTCATATAATGTTTAACTAATTTTACTGTACTTTCTACAAGTAAATTTAGTTTGACTATCAATGTCACTTCTGCTGGAGGTAGAACCCAAGGCCTTAGTTCATGAGAGGCAAACAATCTTCAACTGAACTACATCTCCTTCCTTCCTCTACTTATAAAAAATACTATAAAGCAGATTAAGTATACAAAGAAGTATAAAGTATTACTGAATAAACAGCTATTTATTCACTATCGAATATAAGGAAATTTTTAATCGGTATTAAGAGAACAATGCCTTCCTTTTCCTCCCAAAGGAAACCAAAGTTTGATATTTATCACCATGTTAGATTTCTTTGAGTTTACATACAGATATAAAGATACAGATATAGATATAGATAATGAGAGCTATAAGACTAAAACAGTATTGCTTTGCATTTTTATGCTTCACACATATCTGACCTTTTAATTTATTTTAATCATTTGTTGTTATACTACTAAGGATCTAACCCACAGTTTTGCCTAATTATTATTACTATAACCCACAGCATTGATGATGATTCCAGGGATTCAATCCACAGCTTTGCCTTTCAGACAAGAACACTATCCTGAGTGGCATCTCCAGCTTCAACCAACTTGTTTCTTTAAGACAGTGTCTGTCTTCAACTCTCAGCTCATAATTCATCAGTAAAGTCACAACAGTGGTTGAGCATTACAAACTAAAAAAGCAAACCAGGAGTGGTGGGGAGTGAAAGCAATGGTAAGTCACAGTGACAGATTTATAAGAAGCATACTTTCTGCTCTGTCAAGATCTATCTAAACAAATAAAAAAAACAGTACTAAGGTGTGTGAGGAGTAGATAGGTAGATGAGTCACTTCCCTAAAACTGTCTTATTACCAATATGAATAAAATTCACAATGGTCCTAAAACCAGGTAAATCCTAAGAAAATCAGCGACAGAATGTGCTTCCAGAAAAGTCAAGTTTACAATATTTTACAAGCAAATCAGCCAAGGAAAAAATACCATTTCTTAGTTCCACTTTTCCACTGTGCCAATCAATATCGCAAATAATTGTTTAGTTTAATGTATTTAATCATTTAATTATAAACAGAATAATTATCTGTATTTAACTGCCTTTGAATAAACTCACAGGTCTTTCGATCACTAAACGGTACTGCTATGTTATACTGTACTGACAATGGTCAGAAAGGGAATACCACTAAATACAAGGTGAGTTTATCTTAGAACAATAATCTCACAGTCAAGTCAGGCACATTAGGCATCTGTTCAATCATCAACCATGAACAAATTGTTTTTACTATGCCTGACTGATTTTCATCCAGAATCCCTCAGGATATTTCTTTCCAATGACAGAAAGTGCACTTTCAGGAGTCAGTTCCACATGTGACAAACTAGTTTTCCAAAATTGTTATTATATTGTTCTAAAATCAGATGCATAACTTCAAATAAATGCTCCAAAATGTTGCCTAATGCCCTTAAAAATAGGTAGTCATCCATCTCACCTACCACATAGTATCATTTTCCAATACAGACCCCATGATGTGCTAAAATATAGTCGAGTAACTTTCGATAAACAGTATTTTTATTAGACTATGCATCATTAAAGGGAAAATCCCCAAATGTTAAAATATAAAAACTGAGGCATCAGGTGCCATATGCCTTTAATCCCAATACTCAAGAGACAAAAGAAGGTGGATCTCCATGAGTTCAAGATTAGTCTGTCTATACTGTAAGGTCTAGCTTAGTCATAGCTACATAATGAAAACCTGTCTCCAATACACCACACACACACAATTTTGAATTTATATTATTTATACTTAAATTTATTATATATTTCCAATTTGGAAATTTATTTTAAAACAAACACTTCTGAAGTTGGCAGGTGCTACAATACAATTAGGGCAATTGCTGCTGCTATCAGAGTTGGCAGCTTGCCTTGCTTTATAAGAGTTACCATTTCTAGTGATAGTAAGACAAATGCAACCACTCAGCACTCAAACAAGAAGAGCAATGATCATTTGTGAAAAGGCTATTAATCCTATTATTTGGCTGAAAATCTGAAAATATTAGGAAATGCCAACATTAAATATTGCAGAATAGATGTATAAATGGTTTAGAAAAAATCTCAGCTAGAAGTAGAGTAAATTTTTAAGTAGTACTATATCTCCAACTCTCTCAACTCCACAGAACAATGTTCTGTGGAAAAACATACACATCAACAGCTTGAGTGGAAAGAAATCATTCAGGTACACTGGACTGAATGCCAAGACATCTAAAGAGTGAGTACATTACCAATATATTTCAATTGTTTCCACGTATGTTCAAGGAAAATGTGATGGAATAACTGAGTGAAATCCAAAAGTGTTCTGAACAGATTCAAAGAGAAAGTTTTGCTTTTTATATTTATTGAAATTGGTAATTTTTAAAGAATTCACAATAGTTTAATTGGCAATGTTTGTTTTTCCTTCTTTACTGGAATACAAAGCAATAGTGTATTCTGCAGCTGTTTTCAATAGAATGATTATTTAAGAAGTGAGTGGTAATGTGGTATACTGATATTTACAAAAACTGGTTTCCTGTCTGCTCTCTTCTTAAGCATATAACTACAATTTTCAGGTTCCTGACAATTAAATATGGCCATATGACTTGATATTCGATCCAAAATGTGAATGAAACTCACAGGTGCCATTGCCAGGCCTACACCTCTATATGGCATTGATATATTTCCAGAAATATACAGTCTACTAAAATATCGAGGCTGGGGAGTGAAGAGTAACAACTACATTATTACCTCAAATAGCACAGAGAAACACTTGACTAAATCCAATCCTCTTTCAGAAATTTCCTAAACATAACAGAAACATGCAAATTTTCTAAAAATTAATAGAAACCTGAAAATTCACAAATATCATCAAACCCGATAGTAAAAAACTGAAAGCATTTTCCCAAAATCAGAGTAAAACAAAGATGTCCACTGTTACTACTTCTCATTAGCACAGTACTGGAACATTCCAGTCAGAGTAAAATACACCAGATGACATGAAAGGCATCCAAACTGGAAAAGTAGTAAAATTCTCTCTGTTCACAGTTATTATATACAGCAAGAGTCAGAAAAAAAGGATAATTAGCTCTAATTCAGCACAGTTGCAAGATACAAAACTACATACAAATATCAATTGAATTTATAAAAGTAATAACCATTGATAAAAAATTAAGACATTACCATTTACAATGACCTGAAAAAGAATGAAGCTAGTTAACCAAGGAGGTGAAAGATTCTACATGTAAAACTAAATTAACTTATTTTTAAAATTAAAAACAACATAAACAGAAAGACATACCACTGGTTGATTGAAATATTAAATCATGGCAAAGATAATATCACTACCCAAAGCAATCTACAGCTTCAACACAATCTCTATCAAAATTCTGAAGGTATTTTTGTGAAAAAAAATCAAAACTCATGTTATCACAATAAACATCAAATACAACTAATCATGGAAAATTAAAAAAGAACAAAGCAAAGGACTCACACTTCATGATTTCAAAACTTACAACAAAGCTACATTAAGCGAAGAAGTGTGACAGGCATTAGTCCAGATTTATAGATAATGGGACATTTTAAAGTTGGTTTTCAAAAAGCCAAAGGTCTTAAAAAGAACAGACTTTTAAATAAAAGATACTAGAAAGCAGAATATTCACATGTGAAATGAAATGTACTTTACTTTATACCATACACAAAAGTTAGCGCAAAGTGAATCAAACACTAAATGTAAAACAAAAATTCATTAAACTCTTTTTTTGTTGCTGTTGTTTTTTTGGTCTTTTGAGACAGGGTTTCTTTGTGTAGCCATGGCTGTCTTGCTCTGTAGACCAGGTTGGCCTGGAACTCACAGAAAACTGCCTGCCTCTGCCTCCAGTGCTGGGATTAAAGGCATGCGCTACTCCCTTCCAGTTACCATAACTCTTTATAAAAAAATGTTTTCATGATATTTGATTTAATCTCTAAGATATGACACTAAAATAAAAATTCTGACATGACACAATGTGGATGAATCTATGGTGTGTTAAGTGTAAAAGGTCAGAAACAAAAGACAACTACTGGACGATTCTACTCGCATCTGGCATCCAGAACTAACAAAATCAGAAACAATGTAGTAACAGTAGCTGGGTAAGTAGGACAAACTAGCATTTTTGTCTCTCAGTTACAAAGTTTCTATTTGGAAAGATGAAAAAGTTCTGTAATGAACGCTAGGGATGATTAGATGCACTGTATATTCATTCACTTAAAGCCATTGAATTCTATACGCAAAAGGACTACAATGGGAATCTTCCACTATGCTAACACCAATGTTGAAAGATTAAAATAGTAAATTTTATATTGCATTTTCTCACAATAAAAAATTAAGTAGTTTAAAATCTTACAAGAATGGATTGGGAAGTTGGCAACTTCCTGCATCCCTGAATACGCACGCACGCGCACACACACACACCAATTAATCTAAGAATGAATTGATAAATTAGAAAACTGGATGATACAGAGATAAATAAGAGTGTTTATCAGACACAGGAAATATACTTAAAAAGAGATGTATCTCCAAGGAAAAGAAGAAAATGAATTATTTTAATGAAGCAGAAAGGGTGTGAAGTCCTCACAGCCTCTAAATCATTATATGCACAGTCACAAATTTATCCTCATTGTACTTATGTCTCTTTGTGTACATCTCAGTCTTAAAAATCTTCCAGGTTTTCCACTGCTTGGGCATACACTTGGCCACTTCTCTTAAACTACACCCATTATCTATGCTGTTACATCAATAGTCCACAGCCTTGTAAATCAAAGACTTAAAAACAAAAGTAACCTGCATTTAGGTTCATATTCACAATACTTACAGAAAATTTCAGCAATTAAATATATCATAGAAGACAATAGTTATAAAATTCATAGTTTTAAAATTAATAAATGGAGGGCGAGGCACATTCCAAAGACTCAAACAGGAAGACCACTAGAACTAAAAGTTTGTTCTCTTTGGCTACCACCAACTTGTACAAATCTCAGGGTGTCTGTTTGCAATGAGCAACTAATATTTATATAAAACTCACATTTACTGAGATGTTTAGTGTGCAAAACACAACTAATAGAATACTATTTTTTTTCATCTTGAAACCATGGTTCTAAGTTATTTTTAAAATAATTTATAAAATAAGATTTAAGATCATTGGTTTGGTTTCTACCTTTTAACATGCTTTATACAAGAACAATTTACTTAATACCCGGTGATACATCTGCAGTGCTTACTTACATGTTGTCAAAATCATCTGATAGATTTGAGATTATTAAATGTATGAAAGATTATAATGAAAAAGAAAAAATGAGGTGCTAAAGAGAAATAAAAAAAGATAAAGGAATAAGAAGGGGAATGTGATATGTGGTTAAACAGCATAGCAAAGAATGTCTTATGTAAACACCATGGAAAAGCAAACAACAGTCCTGAAATCTAAATAATGAAAACATACTTTAAAAAGGTATTTTTAAGTGTCTGTATTAATTTCTAAGGTGCCATATGAATCTTTACAAGACATCAAATGTGGGAAGAAAAACAATGAAAGAAAATATTAATTAGCAAATGACTTTACTATTTAGTAACCTCATAGGACAATGAATCACCATCTATTGTGTAAAAAGCATTATGCTAGACAAACAGGGACACAAAAGATACTGAAGATAATACAGTACCCATTTTCATGGTAATTACAGTATATATCATAAAGGAGACAGATCCTCATCAGACAACCTTACTGTTGGCTACACAGGGCCAGCTGCTATCATCACTTTCTGAAAAGGAACATAGAAAAGAAACTGTTTCAAAGCGAGCAAAGAAAAACTTTGGGGGGAATAGAAGTCTTGACAGTTCAAAACATTACAGATGGTAATAATTATGCAGGTAAGATGAAAAGTGCTTCCTCCAGTACTAGAGCACAGTATACTCCAGAAACAGAAAGGAAGATGTCTAGCGCAAATAGAACAAAAAAGCAAAAGCTTGGAGAATAAAACACATGTTAGGACTTCAGAACGATTCTGCTGATTTGTTTTGTTTAAATACAGATTTTAGTTGTATACTATCTCTTCGTGACTGCTTACAGAATAAATCAGAGTAGTCCTATAGATTTTTTAAATTTTTTATTTTATTATTTCACAAAATAATATGTATGGGTGCTTTGCCCTCTTGTATGTCTATGTACCCTGTGCATGTAGTACCCACAGTAGTCAGAAAAGGGTGCAGAGTATCCTGGAACTAGAGTTACAGGTGACTGTGGACAGACCAAAATGGAAGTTGAGAACTGAACTCAGGTTTTCTGCAAGCAGCCAGTGCTCTTAAGAACTGAGCATCTCGCTGTTTGGGCGCTGGGACCGGGTGGTGAGTTCAATCAGGCAGGAGTTCCTTTGTTTCAATAGCCTGCCTGCAGCAAGGCAGACCCTTTGTGTGCGTCTGCGGGGTCCCCTGCCCAGCAAGGGGCCCTGATCCTGTACCAAAAGATCCATCGGAGAGCATTTGTAGGCAGAGATGGGCAGGCGCCAAAG